>JABFQD010003980.1:0-12398 GCA_022817045.1 Psix sp. ZL-2020 | reverse complement strand
ATTTGAATTTTGTGATGGTACCTGAAAAATTCAAGTTACACAATATTTTCATTAAAAAATAGTAAATTGAAATTGAATCATTAAATAAATAGACATAATGAATAATAATACTTATTATTAGTTTCATAACTTTGATATATTACGTAATTTCACCGAGACTAATATTTGTCTGATTCTATAAATGACCCTATTTCTTAGTTAAAAATCATTCCCTTATTCTCGCACTTGAATTTGCAGCACGGCTGCTCAAGTGATGATGAATGAAGGGTCAAGATCATGAAAGCTCAAGTCATGAATGAACTCAGAATGACTCGAGGGAACGAAAAGAATGACGAAAAGACAGTCGATGGAGGGTAAAGAGCACGTGGCGGCGCACGTGGTGACCGGCCCCCACTCCATAGCTAAAACGCGCGCCGACGCCAGCTGACCACGCAATGGACCACCTCACACCACCAAGCAGAAAATCTCTGCCACGAATCCGTTGCGATTTCTGGTTCACGACCTTTATTTCTGCCGGCCACGTGGTCAACGTCCCGTAATCAACCACCAAGCTTACGCTTTCTTGTTAATGAAAATAATTAACTCTGACAAATCAATTAGGCAAAATCTGATAAGCGTAAAACAAAAGTCTGTGGTTTTTTGACGAGCAGTCTTAAGCATACGTGTGCCTTTTCATATGTAAATCACAGTGGAACCACGCCCTCTCGCGGCACCCCGCGACCCTCTCGCGCCCCCCGAGCCTCTAATGACGCAAGCAAAGCAAAACAAAGAAAGGTTTATACTGCGACGTGCAACCTCCGAGCTCGACTCGCTCACTCACATGCGCGCAAATGAAATCGATTAAAATGCTGGGCGCAACTTCTAGGTAGGGAGAGAAAGAGAGAAAAGCAAGGGAGAAAAGCCGCCCCGCCGAGCCGCCGGGCGCCCCCGCGCCGCCCCCCGTGCTTTAGTCTGAAGTAAGAAACCGAGAAAACCCTTGCGTGCGTTAAGGGTGTCTTGGTGTGATTACTCGCGGCGGTTATACATACGTACGCATCCCCATACACACACGCACACATACTTACGCCATAATAAATACACAATCACGTATACCATGGCACCCCCAGGACCCTGTTTGTTACCGTCAGCATATGCACGCTACATCAAGCCAGCCACTTCTTCAGTGTTACCAGAATTCATACAAGGTGTACGCAAATTATTGACATGTACAGGGGTCGTTGATAATGGCCTTTCTGGCGGCCTCTTGTTTTCATTCGCGAGTTTTCAGAAAATGACGTCCTTGTTTATAATGCACCTTCTACTTATATATGCAAATATGCTACCATATAACATTTGCCGAAACTGTTCAACAATTTCATCTGATTCGTTTGCAATTTTTTGTGGTTGAATTTCGTTGATTAGTGATAATAAGTAACGCAATCAATTCAAGAACGGTTTCCTGCGCCTAAATGAAATATCGAAATATAAAATCAAAGGAAACGGCATGGTTGTTTTATTTGCGCGTGTCAATTGAAGAAACTTTTGTGATCAGAGAAACAATAGCTTGATGCTGTTTCGTTTTCTCAAAGAAAATAACAAATCTTAAAGATTCTACAATTAACTTGAAAAACCGTGTTATTAATATTACTTTGTCTTCATTGTAAACGGAGATAAAGAGAACACAAAATCATTGTTCTTAACGTCAATCAATCTGTTTTTATTAACGATTTAATTGCTCTGAAATATAGATGGCAAAGGGAAATTTGTATAAGTTGCTCTTCATAGTCTTTTAAGTACTTTTTATTTTTTGGATTCATTTACTTTTATTCTCTAGAAATAAAATTTCAACAATTACTATCTTAATTGTGATACATCATTAATTGATGATTATTATTATTGTATTGTGATATTAAACTCATCAAATATATAGTCCTAATGATAAATACAGGATTTATTGAAAGACTGTGAAATAAAAACTAAGTTTGTATATTTTTATAACCCGAAAACTCAATTGCAAAGAAGAAACGGAAATTGCGAGAAGACTTGCCTCTCTTCGACTGCTGAATATTTCACACTATAGCACCTGATAAGTGTTTTCCTGTACCAGCTTTCACCCAAGCCTTGCCATAATGAATTTACACCCATTTGGGATAACATTTTTTCCTCGCTAACTAAAAAATTATTAAACAATAAATTAAAAATTAATTGGTTCGAGTATTTATTGAGAATGTTGAAATTTATAGATAATATATTTCATATGCATTTAAATATTATGACATTTTTATTTATTCAAATTATAACTTTAAAATTGAACAGCTTGACCAAAGTAAAATAACTTGAGCAATATATTACATTATAGTAAAAAAAGGTGCCACTATTATTATATTTGTCAACAATGTGTTAAAATAAATTTATAAAATATAAATGTAGTTTTTAATACTTCATTATTTATAAGTAATTTAAAGTTCAACTTATGACCAAATAATTTTATTTTAGATAAACAGTTACATTTTATATACAACCACTAACAAAAATAAATTTGATTGATATAATCAATGATACATTTTCTTGTCAAAAAAATTCTGTTACTACAACGGAATTGATCAATTCTTTAACGTATTCAATCTCAGCTTGAAATTTGAAACATCTATCCAAATTAATTCCGCAAAATGTATTCGATTCCAACGAAAAAAGGTTGGAGCTATGCATCCTTAGCATGGAATAATCTTGACTATACTACTCGCTCGACTTTTTACGTCGACCTGTTTATGTGTCGTCGTATATGTGTTTTTTATCGTCGCATGTATACTGCGTGCGCACGCCAAAAAAACCACGGCACTAATTCATGAAGAGTATACAAGCAAAAGCAGCTTGATAAAAAAGTAATCGTCTTTATCTATCCCCAAAGTTCGTTGCCATTCCTCATTTGACTTACGTGTCCATTGCATTTCTTTCGCGTCTGCGAAACAAGTTTCTCTTGCCGATATTCGACTTCTGCTCGAGTCTAACCGTTCATCGGGGATGAGGCGCAAAGATTCGTTTCTACCGAATCCCGGTTACGGCGAATTTTAAGCCCAAAGAAGAACACTCGTACTCGTGGTGAGCTCTTGTAAATATTCAGTAGCCAGGCTAGGCGTAGCGTAAGCAACGCGTTGCTCACATATACATTCACACACATACAAACAAACAAACACACGTACACACGACAGGGTGGCTGTTTTGAATTAATGGACGAGTTGAGCTCGGAGTGTGCCTCCTTCTCGAATCCCTCCCCCATCCAACCTCTTCCTTAGTCCGTGCTGTCGCCAGTTCTCTCGCCTATTTTTCATAATGCATTCGACAACAAAAATTGTTCGTGACTGTGTCCCACTTGAGACGCTCCATAATTAACATACTTTGAGCGATTCGCGTATTTAAAGGTCATTTGAATGTTAAATGCACGCTCGAGATGAGAGCGGAGGTAGTGTGTGTCGCTGCACTGGGGAAGCCCTTTTTTGAGCCGAGTATGCAGAAAAGTGGAATCAAGATTTGACGAAAGAGGCGAATGAATAGGGCATTAAATGGGGTGCCGTTTAGGATGAAATTTTATATTATGTGACGATTTTTTAAGCCGGCTTACAATTACGCGATTGGGCGTATTGAATACAACCTGTTTTCAATAGTATAGTTCATAATTGTAAGACCAAATTTGTTTAACTGGCATTTCTTTTACAGAGTTAATTAATCAAAAGTATAATTATGTCAATTCTATACTCATTTTTGAATTGGTCAATTATACAATGTTTTGATAAGACGTATAGCAGGGAATTGTAAAACAATTCAAAGCCTATCAATATTTTGTATACGTATGAATTTAAAATTAATTGTCGCAAGAATTTAAATTGAATCGAATATTTTCACTTATTACAAGTGAATATCCACGACGTTGCAAATGAATATGTATATTTATCTCCGTCATGTATGAATGAATATTTATTCGATTCAAATAATCCTTTTATGTGTGAGTTCCGTCGATCATTATGAATCAAGGCACACTTTATACATCATCGAAAACTGACAATGGTGTACTAAAATATGCCACCGCTCATAAACGAAACAAAACTCTCAAATGTTCTTCTCATTGCTAAGACTCATTCATTTCTGAATTTTGAAACCTTTTATCATATTATCAAGAATGTGCAATTCAAATTATAAACTGTTCAACATTAAGCAATATATTATGCTGATTCTTATTCAAGTATAATTGTCGATAAAATATGAATAATTCGAAGATAAACAAATTAATTTGTTGAAAATAATAATTAGTAGAATGTATGTACTGAAATCACAATAATACTACGAGCTATTACTTTTTATTTAGAAAGAATGAATTTCGAGCTCAGAAAATAGAATATTCTCAATTGTTTAATTGTGTGAGTAAGATAGGAAATTTATCTTAAAATATTACTTTTTCAAGAACTACAATATATAAGTACATATTTTGTTGGCAAATGTTTTCTTTTACTGCTGAAAATGCATTTTTACAAAACAACGCCCGACGTTTAATTTTTCACACTGAAAAAATACTGTTCTCAGCCTACTAGCTTTGATTTCAAAAGAATTCTTTTGCAACAAAAATACCAGCAAGTGTCACCACACTTCTTTTTGTCTCAAAGAAACTATTTTTCAAAGCCATAAAGCTACAATTATTATATATCTACTATGTTTTAACACGATTGCACAAAACATTACAATTCATTGGCACTATAACTTAAAATCCAACACTTATTTAAAATTACAATTCAACATCTTTGACGTTAATTTGTTAAAATTCTATTCATTAATTTTTATTTACACCAAATGTATAAATTTGTGTAAAGAGTTTTAAAATAAAAATCCGCACATCTTAAAGCGAGCTAGATACAGTATTATATAAAAAACGAAATGTCTAGTTTTGCTCGCGGGTCCGCGAAATTTCTTAACAGTCGATTCCGCGTACTTAAGGCAGCACGTCACCCTCGTCTTAATATTCACTGCATCCTTTTCTTCGGTTGCTCCGTCTCTTTTTCTCGTTCTCTTTCCCCTCTCGGATTCGCGCAGCATCACCACATGAGCATACGCATTAGTAATGACTCACACAAATGCGCACAAATACACGGGCGCGTAATAAAGACGCCCCTCTCGTGCGCGCCAGCCAAATCACACAAGCACATAAGCGTATACTTCTTCTTCATTTAGAGGGGTTGGATGTAGAAGTAGAAGAAGACGAAGAAGAAGAAGAAGTGGAAGAAGCCGTGCCGCTGGAAAGTGAAAGAAAGGAAGACAAAAGGGGCGAGCGAGACGGAGACGGAAATTGCGGAAAAGTTGGGCCGCGGGAGAAGGACGGCGAAGCGTGCAGGACGGGTGACGCGAGGGTAGCTAAGACGCCTGGCTCCCAAGTAATTATAAAATGCAATCAATACTTTACATATTTTTCACGCAACGCAGAGGGTGAGCTTCTCCGTACCTCGTGACGGCTCGTTGCTGGGTATTCGTACGAGAAAAGACGCGAAATATTTTCCTTGGAAATTATTCCGATAAGAGCGAATATTACGCTTGAAAAATGACGCTAGTTTTTTTTTCGACTTTTTTCAATGGGAAGGAGAAATAAGTAGTTTGTATAGTATTAATTATTGTCGAGGTTTATACTTTTGATGTTAACTTTTCGGATTCGTTTGTTCGAATATTTTTCCAAGTTTTAATCATTTTAAAGCTCTAAAGAATTGTTATAATTTTTTTGAGTGATTAATACTGTTGAGTTCAAAGTAATAAAGTTTTAAATACAAACGTTGTTCAGAAGGTTAATTATGTTATTTTATGGAATTGAACTGATACAGGTTAAATTTTTTAACAAAAGTGTGATCAACCGCAAAATAGAAATTAAAAGATAAATAAAAAATGCGTTTTTCCAATGTTTTGATCGATGAAAGAACATATGAAAACTTAACTTATAGAATTACATTTTTGAAAATTGGATAAAAATTTGATAAGTGACAAAATACCAGGAAATAATGTGACTCTTAACATAGTTCGACTACCACAGTCAATTAAGTCAAGAATAATGCTGATATTATAAAATTAAGTCACTTATCACGTTCGCGATTGTCAAAATTGAAATAATGTTTGAAACTACGATGTTCTTGAATGATTGCAATTTCGTATTTCACCAAGCCCAGATTTGTTACTGAAACATTAATCACGCATGTTTACTTCAAAGATTCGAATATCATATGGTATATTGTATGATGCCATATATGAAACATATAAAGCAATTTATTATAATTGCAACTTCAAATGACTTACAAATAGATCATGAATATGCAAAAGATTATTAACTTTTATCAAAGAAGATTTGAAGTAATTAATCGTATAGACATAGTTGATAAAATATTAAAACGAATAATATTATATTTTGAAATATATTAACTATACAAAAAAGAATGTATATTTTTATCTAATTAATATCATTTATCTAATGAATAAACTTAATTACTATCATTAAAGTAATTTAAAGAATGATCATAATTTCGGTAATTATTACCGAAAGATAATTACATCAATTTACATGTTTTGGTAAATCATAGAGACAGGGCCAGAAGAAAACAAGATGTATTTGTTATTCGAATGCTATGGTGGAGGATTGCATAGTCATCGACAGGCCGTTCTGTCACCTCGCAATCTCGTCCATCTTGCGCCCTCTTTTAATCCCCATCAAGTTCCGAAGAAAATAAGCAGCTAGCAGCAGGCGCACTCAAGAGTTGGCTAGCTGCAGCTTTGCTGGCATATACATGCACAAGCGCGACGTCTTCAGAATGTGCGGCTGACGGTGGTCCACGCGGGCACAGAGGCGAAGCTGGCAGAAGAAGCGGCGGACGAAGGTGGAAGAAGACGAAGAAAGAGAAAGGCTTCGGGAGGCCGGGACGGCCAGATTTTAACGATTCCTCTGCCGCGGAGTCTTAAGAGAAAGAATGGCGGGGGCGAAATGAGCAGAGGAGCGAAACAGCCGACAGGCGAGAGGAAGGTGGATGCTAAGACGAGAGAGCCAGAGGGCCTGGGGGAGGGCTCGGCGGCCGAGCGACGCGAAATGAAGAAATTCTATCTACATTTCCAACCCTTCATGCAGCAACGTCTTACCCCTCTCGCGCAAACCGTCTCCCTTCTTCTTTTCCGTTTCTTTGGCGCGAGCGACGGAGACGCGAAGAGCGCACCACCCCGCCACCGAGAGGCAACCAACCTCCTGAGACAATACGAGCGCCCCCCGGCACCCTCCCCCCGCACCCCACTCGGCTCCTTTTCAACCAGCATCACCACCACCATCGGCATCAGCGACACCAACACCAACCGCCAGCTCGAGCTTTTCACTCTTTTTGTCCCTCTTGTACTGCTCGCGCCGTCTTCTTCTACGTCTTTTACATCCCTCTTGCTTTTTCCGTAACCGTGCCTTCCGTGCCCCCGCTGTATATGCCTCTTTCCTTGTCTCACTTATGTTCCGCGCATCAACGCCCGTCTCGCTCGTCCTCCGCCACGCCACTTCTTTCCCTTTTCTTAAATACAAAAGCGAAAATTTTGCTTATTAGAATATTTCCCGAGCTCCTTCGTACACTCGAGCGAGCCGGCCGGGGAGATGGTGCATCCTCGAATGTCTGGCCGACCCGGCCACGGCAGCCATTACTATGATTGCATGCACGCAGAGCATCCAAATTATTATTATTATCATTATCCACGTTATTATTAGTAGTCGCTAGTTTTTCGCATGTTATCGCTGGACTCACCGATGCGATAAATTGCTCTGGATTCGCCAAAGACGGATCATTGAAAGTGGGTTACGCAAAGATGTGAGCGATGTGGGTTATGCACGTTGTCATTCCCATTTACATTTGCATCCATACGGAACTGAAATGTTTTATCTCTTTTTTTGTACAGAATCAATACGAACTTGATCTTGCTAAAATAATGAAGAATATGATTCCTTTCACAACCAAAACATTTCGGCATAATGAAACATTTTCTAATAATAAATTCAATAATCGATTAGTACGTAAAATTACAATTCTTCGCTGTATGAAAAGTTAAAATATGTAACAGTTTAAATTAATATTAGAAACCAGATTAATAAAAGGTAAAATAGTATATTATGTATTTCTTGTATTAACTATTCATTTTTAATAAATCAATTTTAGTAGTATATTAATTTAATTATTAGGCTAAAACAATTGACGCTTATAATCCAATATTAACCTAATTTTCCTAAACCACTGGCAACAATGAGCCGATTAATAACAATCCCACATTAATATCATAACCCGGCAACTATTTTCCTAACCGCCTTAATTCAGATTTTCGTATCAAAATAATACAAACATCAGCTTAATCTGTTTACATTTGGCGGAGTTGGCCAGGCGTCGACCCACCTCAAGCTCAGACGGAATCTCGACGAGCCGTAGCGGAAAGCTTTTAATAGAAACGATCCACTACGATTGACATCTTAGCTCGCATTGCCTGTAGGAAGCAACGTTTTCTGGTGATTTAGGATCTTACAAAAAAGCGCCTTAACTCCTTCAATCAAATTGATTCTCCCCAATTTTTTAAACTCTATTATTTATCCATTTATCAATAACAATCTAACAAAAAACATAAACAACAATAGAAATGACTTAAACAAAATCTGAATTTTGAAATTAATTATCTAATTTGAAATAACACAAATTTGACAAGACAGAAAGTTGGATAGACACGAAAGAGTGAAGAAAGTGGCAAGAGACAATTAGAAAGCGAAACGTAGCACGGCTGTTTCTATCGCGCCGAATCCAATCGTAAGATGGTTTTGATCCGAAGATTTGCGCCAAACAGCATTCGAACTAAAATCGTCGACTGGTAACAATGAATAAGTATGTTGAATCTACTGTAGCTTCGACGACTTTGCGAAGTTGTGACGGTATCAGCAAAAAGCGGCTGGGGTGAAGAAGAGCAAAACGGAGAGAAAACACGGTGCGTTTCTTCCACACGGAGCTATTGTTCGGAGGTTCCACCTTACTATTATTTGTTCCGGTGTCGTCCAACAGAGTCCCTTGAGTTTACGTTCAACGTCCAGTCGAAGATGAAATCCCACCGAATCGAATTTTGACGCAGTCGACAGCACTCGGTAAATCACGAACAAATAACCTCCCATTGCACAGTAACCGACTTTGAGATCAACAGTGAATAGAATTGCAACACAAAGATTGATAAAAACAACTCAAGAACCTTGAAATAATTCCAAAACGGTTTTTTTATCTCTACCAAAGTAATCATGCGTCGATTTTTGTAAGCTATTAAAAAGCTATTGAAGTAGTTTATTTGATTTATGTGATTTGACGTAACTGAGTCGTTTAAAACAGATGAAATCACTTTTGCTTTGAACGAATAAGAACTCAATTAAAAGAAAATTTGAGCAGTAATGAATAATCATATCAAAAGTTTTTGTTTACATAGATAAGTCTATAAACTGTGTAATGCTAAAAGACGATTATTTTTGATATATCCCGATCAAACAGATTAGAGTAATCAATATTAAAGCCAATTGAGAAGTGGCGCGTGTGAAAACGGCCAAACTAGATCAACACACAAACTTTCCTAGCAAGAAAGTTTGGAACAGATGCTCGGCGAGTCTTCATTACTGACCGTTTCTGTAGAAAATACACATTCGCTTTCTTGACACATACGGGATGCGGAGAAGTAGCTCGAAGGAGCGCAAACAAAGCTAAATTGATAGCACTTCAAGCTGAAATTGATCGTTGTATTTTATTTCATTTAGTTGGTAACTCAATAGAACAGATATCTGGAAGAGTCGCAAATTTTCAATCAAATTGTAATAGAACTGCGTCTTTCTCGCATCATCTTTATATCTCGCAAATACTAAGTGTCTGGGAAATATTGAAGTTGTCTACTCAAATACCATCATCATCACTTCTTTAACAAACTTTAGAATGCAAAATCAAAGATGATACTACACAGGACGAAGCAATGGGCTTAGCTGAAGAAACAATAGGTTCTGGTGGACGAAAAAAGACTGCGTGACTTTATCGAAAGGGAAAGGGTTGGTAAACCTTAAGTGCAGAGGATTATCGGCGTTGGGTCTCGCGTAAGTGAGTAAGCAGTGTGGGTTAGGAGAAGACGACGTTGAGGCCGAAGACGAGGGCGAAGGAAATGAGAGAAACGGAGAGTAACAGCAGCTCACTTTTTCTCAAGGGGTTGAGTCGTCGGGGGTCGCGCGCGGAAAACGGTGGTTGGGGGTACGGAGGCACGAAATGAAGGTTCCTGAGTTTTTGCCAGGCGATCAATAAAAGTCTCTGTGCTCGCGTCTTCTCTTACTCGTGGGCTCTCTGTCTCTCGTTGACACACGTCTTTCTCTAACAGGTATTAAGAGGTCGCATCTATCCTTCTCGCTAGCTCGCCTCTTCGTACTTGTCGTATAACGAAGTGGGCTGCTGTATGTTGCCGTATATATATATAGATATATATATAGATATAAGGGTTTCGAGCTTGAGTGCGTGGCCTGGTGCGTGCATTAATTCCACCAGCACCATCAAGACCGTCTTCGCAGCCGCTAACCCCACTGTCCCCCGCCCTCATACGGCTCCTCGACTTTCGACTACGTAGCCGTCCGCCATCCCCTAAGAAATGCTCTTCTCCGCATCTTCTTGCCTCGACTCATCAACGCCAAGCGAGGCTATCGGAGGGTAAAGAAACGCGGGCTGTCGCGAGGACGACTCCGCCAGTTCCTCAGGGACCCTCCTGAAGGGTGTTTTAAGAAAAACGTGACGAGCGCTTACGGCGCCGAATATAATACGTCATAGATGCAAACTCGGCCCTAACACGCAACGGGATTGTATTATGAGACTCTCCGAGGTACTCATTTATTTCAACATCGCTGCTTCGTGAGAAGGACAATCTCCAAGGCTTCGGAAGCTTTCGTTATCCGATGGATTTATTTTTAATGAGTATTTTGTTAATTAGGGGTGGGGTGGTTAATGACCGAGAAAATTTTTGTCGCTCAAAGGGTTGCTCCGGTCCAATTAAGTTTCCAGCTCCGGAAACACTCAGTTCCAATTTTCAGAGGTTACTGCATTGACTCCTGCAGTTCGAATTCTTCAATGGTCTTTGGAAGGTCTTCTGCATTTAAATGTTCTTGTTTATTTTCCATTATACATTTAATAATAAGTGGATAAAATATTATACATAATATCCAGTGAATAAAGTGTGTTATTACTCTTTAGCAAAAAAATCCATGCTTTTCCGATTTGTTTTTTTTTTTTACTTATTGGAAATGGTATTATTTATTGTGCATTATATCAATTTTACTTACAATTTTACAATATTAATGTTAGCAATACCTAAACCCTTTCGTATAAATAAATTTATCTATTATTAATTAGATGGATGAATAAAACTTTTAATAACTACTTATAAAATTTTTAGAATCAATAATAAATAGTAGCATATTTTTTATACTTTTAATAATTAGTAAAAATATATAATAAGACTGATAATTGTTTAGCAATTCAAGTTATAAACTCAAAAACCTTAAAATATTACGAAACTATTGACCATTCTTAAAAACAGACAATTTTTTAATCATTTAGTTTCATTAAAACAAAAATGGACACTATAAAACATAATTTTTATGTTAAATATTTATTGTTTCTTAAAAACATTATAGCACAAACAATGAGCTATGCTGAGTACATATAGCTGCATTTTTGCTATGATCAAAGTTCTGAGAGAATAAGACGATTTAGCGCTCGATAAACTTGGAGCCACATCAAATTATAATAAGCTTACAAGTTATCACTAAAGATTGATTTCTCGATTGCAGTGATTAAGTAAATAAAGATGTTTGATTCTTCCTCGTAATTTTGATTGATTAGTAGTTCATATTGAACAGAATTTGTTGAAATTGTGTGACGCCGAAGTTGCCCGGTTAAGTGCGTGTCTAATAGGACTGAACGCCAAATTAGATGATAGTGAATTAATGATTTAATTTCACAAGTTTACTATTTAGTAGACATGAAACTAATGACACAACTGATGAACTGATGTCACATAGTTTGAACTTCCTTAGATAAATAAATCTTTTCGTGATGTGTTAAAAATACAATCTTTCCTAAAGCTAACCCGAAAATTTTAATTATATAATTAAAAATTATTTTATAAAATTGTAGATGCTAAAAATGAAGAAAGTAGTCTAAAATATTAATTTTTTTAAGATTATATATTTTTAATATATATAGCATGTATACGAACTTATATTGATTTATTGATTTCAAATCATATATAAATATAGATTTTGAAGATAAAAAATGACGAAAAATTTTAAGTTGTTTTACTCAATTTAAATTATTGACTAAACTCATCCAGTTCTT
>JABFQD010003979.1:0-12398 GCA_022817045.1 Psix sp. ZL-2020 | reverse complement strand
AATTAAATTGTACAGGTAAATATATTTTAATGGAATTGTAAAAATAAGTTTATTAGCGATGTTTTTATAGTGCTGCATTGACAATATATATTTTAGACACCTAATCAGCATATAATATGTATGTTTATAAATATGAGTGATTTATTAGATATAATTATACAGAAATGTTCACTTATAGTTTTTTAAAAATCAGTTTGATATCACTTTGTAATAATTTCATGAAAATTAGTTCACACCTTTAGGTTTATTAAAAGTCATTTTTATTCAATACTAAATACGTTTCTTTTATTTTCAATTACTATAAATGTTTCTTCACTGTACATGTGTGTTCTGAAATGTATCAAATCTTTATTAAAGCACTACGTACAACAAATTTAACAAATCGTTTTTTACTTTTGATCTATAATTCTTTTCAATTCAGTTCTAACACGGATAACCTTATGTAATATTATGACGCTCCGAGAACATTTCATATTCGATACTCGTGCGATTGCTTCAAGGTCTTTGAGGACATTGTTATTTGCACATCACGTTAGCACGATGCGGGACCTAGTCTGCAGATGCTGTTCAGAAAACGTATTTAATCACCCTGATATGTCTTTCTTACCTCATCATTTTATCGCTATAGCAATTCTAAATTATTGTTTTTTTGACATGATTAGACCACTGATATTTTAATATTTTTGATAAAATTATGGCATGAAAAATGACATGAAAACGTCTTCATTTTTCCATATTGCATTTTTTATGAACGACGATTCTCTGTAGGTGTGATGTTTGGATTACTTTTGACAGATATAACGCGTTGAACGTGAAGAATCTCGGTGACGAAATTCATTTGTTTAATTTTATTTGACGCGCGGAAGCGGCAGTACAAAGTGGCCCCATAACTTTCATCGGGAATTGCGGATGTCATAACTTCTTTGCACTATGTTAATAGAGTTTTATGCCTAGTGAATCCAAACAAACGCACGGGAAGTTGGTGAAAGCGAGATATTGCGATTTAGCTGATTTTCAAATAATTCAAATCGTTCAACCCTCGCTTCATGGCCGTTAACGTATCATACTGCTGATTTAGTGCTGATAGTAAAAGTGTCCGGGGAATACTTTTACTTGATTATTAACAAAGCGTTATCAGGATTTCGCGATAAGCGTTTGCTTATCGAAGAAAATTATCACTTTTTTTGAACATTCTGTGTTATGTTACGAAATGTACTAATTTAAAGTTATTTTAACTTTTACTTTTACTGTAACGCAAAAGCCAATATATGTATATTTTAGTTTATAATGAAAGTAAAAAAAGATGGAGAGTTTTATTAACGAATTTCATTTAAATTATACATTTTCATTAGTTATTTGCAAAATTATTGTATATATATTTTGTTATATTTTTTAACTGGATGATAATTTGTTACATATTAATTCCGCTTAAGTTGTGTTCATAGGTGCAACATGAAGTTGACGAAGGGTCCGACTATTCAGCATTTCACTTTGAAAGGATTGATTGACATAAAAAGCTATTATCCCTATAACAAACGACGGTCAAGCGTTTAGTCTGTTTATAAAATATTATAGCATCGTTAGAATTAGAAAACAATGATAATTCGTACCGGTAGTCAAACGATCTCGCGCACATTAGAAAAACATCGCCCACGCAAGTAGTTATTACAAATTCTCGTGGTCGCGTGAGAGGAAAGACAGAAAATGTCGTAGGAGGAAGAGGGAACTGAGTAACAACAACACACGCATGCTCTGATAAGGCTTTATCGTGTGAAAGCTCCATGGCCTACATACACATAGTGCATTCATTGTAGGGTATATATGAGCATTAAATCTATGTACGATGTATGTGACTGAGAGCACACATCCAATAACGTGCACAAGTGCACATATATTTGCTATTCTACGTCGTTGATTTTACTAGTTAAATAGAGAGTTTCTATAATATCTAAAATAGAATAAAAAGACAATATATTTATAATTCTTAACAAACTTTATTTAAGAAAAATTTTTACAATGCTAAATTGATAGATATAATAATTATCTTAAAAATAAATGTATACAAAGATAGAAAATTTAGTCTAGAGTAATATCGTGATTTTTATCTAAACTTATCTTTGTTTGATACAAATGAACAATTTATAATTTACTGTGATAGCAATAAGATGTTTTAACTATTGAAAAACTTTTCATTTTTAAACGCTTTATTCTCACTTATGAAACATTTGCAGTTTCAGAATTGCATCGATTTTTCTAATAAATAATGATAAAGTTTAAAATGTTTGTAATTGAATATGTTTCTTTTTACTATGACTGTTTATTAGACACATCATTTTTTTATTTGCACTTACCATAAAAGAAGAGTAATTGAATAACATCTTTTTTTGACACACGATTTCAATTTTTCATTGAAACGTACTCTCCAAATATTTATAAATAAACTTTACTCAGAGTAAGCAAATATTCACTTATAATAAGTGAATATTCACTTATTTATATTTAGATAGTAAGCTTGAAAAAATATATCCTAGATGTTGATGTAAACATTTATAACGTATGAAAGTGAATTTTTCCATCTCAATTTGAAGTGGCGGAAAAATATTTCCTGATACGAAGAGTCATTTTCACTGCATAGCTTTTTTATTGTACTTATCAGATGAAATAATTTCAATTGCAAGGGTTTTAAACAAATGTCGACAAACATACGTGATGCATTCTATCTCTTTAACAAAAAGTCTACATGGTATGATAATCTGTGATGATAAAGAATAGATAATAACATAACTTGAACCACTTTTAGGTTAAGGTTCATCATTGATAGATTTATTATCTGTAAAAAAATAGCATACTAGACATTGTACTGATTTATTGAACAATGCCATTTCCTGTGAATCTAGAAATTTACCAATACATACATACATAATTTGAATATATATTCCAACTGTCTAACTTTTAATAATCATATTGTATAGTATACGATATATTGAATTAATAAAAAAAGTGATTAATAGTTTGTATTAGTTTAAGCAAATTGTATTTTAGCATTAATTTTGATAATAATATATATATATATTTATTTAATTCTATGAATTTTAATTGCTTAATTTCAATACAACATAATTTGCAAATTCACCGTTAAAAAACTGTAAAATTGTACAGTATAAGTCGTAGTAATTATGATATTCATTGAATGTTTGAGTTCAATTAAAGTTATCGTCTTAATATATTTTTTAGCTGAAATGATCATTTAACTGTTCATTTAGATGATGATTATTATTGAAGTATTAAATAATTATAGTTTCATTAACTGAAATTACCAAAAAATATTTATCGTTAAACAAGTCATACTTGGTGAAATAAAACAATTACGTGAGAATGAAATTAATATTATTTATATTAGATGTCCAGGGTATTGTCCTTCATACTTTTAAAAACAACGAATTTTACTGCATTGTTATTAAAACAAGATGTAATATCTACCATTAACCCAAATAAATGTAACGGCAATAAAGACATTTCACTTTCAAGTAGCATACGAATAGTTTTTGAAATGATCTTGATGCTGATGAACAGTTGTAGTAATGAATACACAGTATTCTGAACAATAAAAGCATCGTAAAATTCCAGTATAGACTATTGTACAGCTTTGTCACCAGGAGAAATTCATCAGATTCATGTATTACGAGAAAAAGCGATGGTCCAAAGAACAGGCTTGAGACAAAGGTCAGTTGTTTCAATTGTCTCTCGAACTTATGCGAAACTTGTCCAAACTGAAGTCAAAAGAACGACAGTCTCGAGGTCACAATGATTGCAGCATTTTGCGGCATGTTATGTCGTGTAAGATTATGCTTACTATGCTTAATGCGACATTCTTCTATTTATAGGCAAGTCAATCATACTGGAATATATTTTCATGTTGAAAGTCATGAATTATTTTCCGATGTACATTTCATTGTAAAAGAGATATGTACTAGTGCATAGTATCGATTACAATTAGTCCGTATATCGACAATACTTCATTGAGCAAATGATTTTTGGTCGCAAGCATACTCTAAACGTTGCGAAATGAGGTCACACAGAAAATGTGTGTTGGTTTCCACGAATACCAAAGAGCCTTCCCACTTTCAGGTGTATTGTCACATAATGTAACGTATTAGTGATAAGAAGCCGAGCAGATGCGTATCTAACGTGGCTTTAGTCAAGGTAGTCTTGAGCAAATATATTTTCTTCGTGGAGGCCTCAATTTTCTAGACTTTTTGCAACATGTTATGTTTTTTATTATTAGCAACATAAATCAAACTGTGCTTGAGATATAATGGCACTCTTATTTAATTATGTGAGGTCAAAAAAGAAATGCTACTCGTCCTTAGGATATAATACATATGTAAAAAAGGTATTTTCTTTTATCTATGAAAATTAGCATCTTTAGGAAATAGCATATAAATTAAATACAATTTTTATTAGTTAACAAATATTTTCTACTGATTTTATTTCAAATATGAAAGAATAAGAAAATATCTGTAGTGCTAGGTCATAAACAAAAGAAACATACATAAAAGATACACAAAGCGACAGAATTTTGATTAGAGTTATCGAGAATCACTGTATTTATATTCCAGCAAAAGCGAGTTGTAAAAAATATTTCGATCCAGTTGCTAAATTGAAAGACGGTTGATTGAGTTTTGTATCAGATAGTTCTATGAAACAAAAATAATTAAAATCAGATATTAAAATAAAAAGCTAAAAATATAAATAATAAAGATAAATAATGATAATAATAATAAAAATAACAATGATAATTATACAAATACATTAAATCTATAACTGAGTTCAAAAACTTTGCTTAATATATAATTATTTTTCAACACGTCACTGGTTTTATCAATTTATTGTTAATTAAAAAAAATCATTATTTTATTTTCGTAAAAATTAACAAAAAAAATCTATACTTGAGTAACATAGTATTATATATTAATTAAAGTAATAAAATAGTTATAAATTCAAATTAATTTGACATGTAAAATAAATAATTGATATTTTATTTGTAAAAAAGATTCACATGTTTGATAAAAGTTATATGAATCTAATGAGTGAAAAACAATTTAACTGTTTATACGACACGGGTGTAATATTTTATTCAATTAATAATGAGATTATAAATGTGAAAGCTATTCCATAATTGTTCTTTAATATATTTGTTGATGCTGTACACAAAATATAAAGTGAAAAATATTATTTCAGACTCATACATTTTACATTTCATAAAAATTGTTTTCATAATTTCAAATGATCTGTAAATATTTCGTCGTTTAAGTTGTTATACACGTATAATTATCACAAAAACAATTTAAAAATCATTATTCAATTTTGATTTTAGGTGACAGTTTTAGACAATTTCAAATCAATTGAAACTAAATATTAGCTTTGTTAAACATTTTCATGTATACCAGAACGAAAAACTGCGTAGCTATTACAGTTGATAACAAATTTCATCATATTTGTATCCTGATTTTTAGTGTTTTGATATCAAGATTAGCTTTGTTATGTCTGTGATAAGTAGCAGATTTGAAATTAAATTTTGAATTTAATATTTAAATAAGTTATTTTCTAAAAGGTCTATAATCTTTTACAATTTAGATGAGCACTTTTTGTTATACAGATGGGTTTAAAAATTTTAAGATTCAATTATAATTCAGCTACGGTGTAGAAATAGATATATAAATTCAACAATATAGTTTCTTTACCACCATTTCCTTTTTAAAAAAGTGTAAATTAAATATATCTTGGATGGAATTTACATATATATATATGTTTGAGATAACAATTATGTTCCATTCATTCAAATACACTTTTTATGTTTTAATCTTCATGTAAAGAATTAAAACAAGAGTTAAAAGAAAAATAACTTTTTCAGTCAGGCGGAAATGTAATATGCTTGTCAAGCAGTATACGAGAACTTCTGGATCATAATTTATCTGCTGTTAGTTTTAGTGAAATGGAAGCGGTAACAAGCGAAAATTGAATCCCAATATGGCTCCAAATAGTTTCCCGAAGAGAGCTTGATTGTGCAACGCGAAATTAAAATTCCGCTCGAGAACCTGACTCAATCTCAAGATCATTATGCGCAGAGTTGCGATCGATGCTGCATATCTACTGAGAAAATCAAAACTTGTGTTACATCTGCATAACGTTAAAATTCGAGTAAATGTTATAAAAAGTAGGAAAAACTATGCATTAATCAGAAAATCAATGTATTTCGAAACAAGATTAGTAAACGACTTTGTACGCTTATCTAAATTTCGTTCAAATGTAACACTAACGATTACGGATATATTTGTAAATATATCTGTAATTTTTTATCTTATTGTAGTTATTTCAAATTAAAATTTTTTGTAGCAGACTAAATTGATAGTGTGATATTCAATCCCGAATATTTAGAAGTGTCAAATGTGAATACATTAGAGTGTTAATGATCTGTTAAAAGTAATTTTCATAAATGTGCTCATTCTAAACAAACTTATCAATTACTATATAATTTGACTGGTTATTTAAATTTAAATTTTCTCGGTGCTATTTTATACAGTTTTAACTCACCTTTGATTGAAATTGCTAATTTAATTGTTATATCCGGAAATCCGAATAAACATTTTAACAAAATGGATTTTTCTGCATTGTTATTAAATAAATCCTTTTAGATTTGACGGATTAGTTAAAATCAGTCACGCGAGTGTTGTATTGCAGTTACTGAATTTTGGAGTAATAGGTCGAAGGAAAAACAGGTTTTAATGCTTGTAAACACCTTTATCAATACTTTTAATCAAACCTGTTGAGACTGATATAGTAGATTGTATTTGGCAAGAAATTATACAATTTTGTTACATTTCTTCAGATCGTGCAATACTTGCTAATACTAGTACGTATAAAAAATAAAATACTCTTGAAGTTTTAACGCAAACGTGTGTATATCGACGCATTACAACATTTTAATGGTACAAACTTATACCCAAATTGAAGGTTAGTTCTTTTAAATCATGGTCAGATTTTGATGTATATTTATTACATAAGTAATCAAAATGACTCTTCTTTCTTTGAATAATGCAACATTCAAAAATTGTATGGTAGAAAAAAGTAAGTATATTTTTCTACTAACTTTCTATCACTGTATAATATACAAAACAGTCTGGCAGTTAAACAAATACATAGATATTGTAGAGTATCCTTAACACTGGGTCAGATAATAACTTTAACGCCAGATTAGAGCCTTATAGAGAGTTTCAATAATACATATACATCGTTTGAATTAATTTTTTTCTCATTTGAAACTTTTTTGTCTCTAGCGTGTTTAGTCAATAAAGTGACTATTTAGTAGAAAGTTTTGCAATAATTATCATTTAAATAAGTTTCTTTTTTATTAGACAATAAATTAAGCTGTATTTATAATGAATTTAGACTAAATTGTAAACATATTGTCAAAAGAAATTGTAAAGTTTTTCACCAATAATGTATTTAACCATTCTGTTTATAATTTACAACATATGATATTTTGTCAAAAATACTTTTTCTGTAACCAACATCTAAAAAAAAATCAATTCTTAACTTTTAAAGTTTTTTTAAATTTTAAACCCTCTAATCCTAATAATAAATTCTAAAATTTAATTATTAAGATAATTTACTTTTTTTTCATATGTTGATGAAAATTTAAAATAACTTTTCATGCGTCAATTTTACGAGATTTGTATATTATATTCTTATTATAAAAAATTATTTTAACAAGGAATCATGTATATATTTTTTGAAGCTAATGTCTCATGTGCAAAACTAACATTCGTTTACAATGGCACAACAAAAGAAATAAAGTATAATAAAAAGTCTGATAAAATTTGTACAGAGGTACTCAGTGCACGACAAAGTTGAAACCTTGAGAGTACAAGATAGGAGAAACGGCGCACAGATACCAGGACCATCAGAAACAGAAACGCCGTAAAACGTAGCCTCGGCCAACTTAGACATGGCCATAAACGACGACGCAGCGGTGGCCGCGAGGAGAGTAAAACGATTGAAGTGTAAAGAGAAAGACGAGGACGACAGGAATGCGAAATAAAGACAAATGCGGAATGCAAAAAGCGTTTATAATTTGTATTAGTTTACATAATGAATTTCGATCAAAACTAATTCTACTATTAAACCGCAACTGAACTGTAGGATCCTAAAACTACATGACAATACAAAAAGTTTTCATCGAACCGAAACTTGTTGGAAATTTTACTTGGAAAAATGAACGCCAAAATTTTATTGACCGTATAAATCAAAAGTGAAAAAAATGTTATAGTTTAGTTTAGCATCGTAAAGTAAAAATCGCGTTCTCTTTGGCGCTCGAAACTCCGAAGAAAAGAAAAAACGGAAGCGCAGTAAAATCGGAGAACCCTCTCGGTCCATTTTGACAGCTCTATTTCCTTAAACACTGCGAGTCGAAAAAACTAGGCAAACAGAGAAACGCTGTTACGATTACGGCTAAGAATGTGTCCGAACTATGTATTATGATTTTATGAATGCTTTAAAATCAAAAAAGAAAAAAAATCAATCGTGCACTAGAATTTCTTATTCAGTCGGTAGTAATCCTTTCCAGACTGTTCGCTCCATTTTTTATTGCTTTTTGTAAACGCTTGACCCGGGTTTCGTGAAAACGCAGTTCGGTTACTCGCAAAAAATTCTGTTCTTCACACCATTTTTCCCTTGGACAAAGAACAGCCCCTTTTGTGACCGGCGGATGAAAGAAGTAAGAGAATTAGAAATTGGTCTTCGTCACGATTAACATTAGCCCGAAAGCATTAAAGGAGCAGGGAAGGACACGCTCAATCCTCTGGACTCCATCCCTTTCCGGTGTTCTTAGAAACATTTTCAAGGGTTGTTTCAGCTCTGACATCGTACGAAATAATACGTGAATATAATAATGGTAAACAGAATCTAAAAAATGCTACGCCGGAAAAATCGTATCGCGACTTTCTAAGCGCGCTCGATCATAAAACGACCCTCGTGATTTGGTGTAAAAATGGTTTTCAAAGTGCGGAAAATGTAAGGCAAGTTCGGAGAACTTGCTAACGCGAGGTCCGAAAATATTGGAGCGTTTAAAAATAGATAAATCGAGTGTTGCGTTTTCGGAAAGGAAGTATAAAAACATCGGAATTGCATTGCGACTGATTTATTGATGAATTCTGGAAATACACTGTCTGAGGAGAAAAAAGGAAGTTGGCGGGAAAGAGGTAAGAGCTTATTTAACGGAGGATGCGGCGAATTGAAGATGGGGTTACATAATGAACATGATATGCGAATCGACCGTTTTTTTTCGCACATTGTTGTAATAACATGTTTACGACACGAATTACGATCGATTACGTCAATCTCATGCTTGTTCTTTGACCATTGCGTAATATCGCTACGATCAGAAATTTGTTACAACTTGGTGCTATCAAAAATACACCATGAACAACTAGTCGACCCTTCACACGGAAAGTGCACGCTTGTCTCATCCGAGCCGTGTGTTTGACGTTCACTGCGAGCGAGTTCTATTTCTAATCTTGTCCTGCGGTGAAATGAGAGCAAGGTCCAGAGAATTAAGAGGAAGCTGCTAAGGTGCAATCAATGGCTCTTAGCCAACCATTGGCCAAGTTGTCTTAAGTGGAAAAATAGATCGGCTGGGGAAAGTTTTCGTCTATAAAAGTTCTTCATTGATGAAAATAAGATCTCTGCTAATGCGATTGACTCGTTTTCGCGATTGCGTTACTTCTAACTTTTCGTTCTCATTCTGTCGATGCATCTCAAATGCTTATCATCCATACTTTCTTTCAATTCGGATAACCGCGCTGATATAAATCATATTTCATAAAGTTTTATTCCTAAGTATTAGCGATTCTTAAAACTTCAGAAACGTTGTTTACATAGGAAAACTGTATTCAATTTCAATAACATTCAAAGTAAACAATTTTAAATTAAAGTAGCTTATTTTCGGTATTTAGAACAATATTTGCATATTATGTAACTGTATGTAGTAACTGACTATTTACATTTAAATGTCTTGTCATAAATATTTGCCTCGCTATATTTCTAATTATAAGATAAATAAAATAAAGATGATAAAAAACAAAGATGCTCATTATTGAAGTGTAAGAGAGTAAAATATTGCACTAATTTGACATTATAAACTTTTCAAGATCACTTTTTCTGCTTAGTCTGAACTTCTCAATTATTCGTCACCTCACTAAAAGGAAATATACATCTTTTTATAAATATTCTTTACGTTTTCCTGATAAAAATATAATGCTATGTACTTTTTATCTATGGTGTACAAACGATTTTTTTCTTAACACAATATGTGCCTGAAAAATGAAACTCTCCGTCTGTTATTTTAGTTCCACTGTAACTTAGTTGCATAAAGACTGAGCTCTTTGTTAATAATAACGAAACTTAAACATTGAAAAATAATTTGTACGCCGTACTTTCTCTAAACTGTGTGCAATGTGATTTTGTAAGTGACGGGCGTATATAAACAAAGATCACACAACTTCCGTCGTATAGAGTCATCCGCATAAGCGGGAAGTGATGTAGTCTTATGATCCAGTGAAAGCTCAATTCATACGATAGTGATTTAACGTAATAACAAACTCTATACTTGAAACCCAAGGATTCTTAAACTTCTATATTTTAGAACATTCAATTTTTTTACTTTTCATAACTTTTGTTTAGGTGATTGTGACAGTAGTAGTTTATTGAAAAATCGATATTCTCAGTTATATTGATCAAGTGGATTTTTGTTTCTATAGCTTTTTTATATAAATTTACTATATGCTCTTTATGATACAAAAGCTTTGTATACTTTGTTAAATATATAATAAACTGATATGAATAGTTTCCATGTAAAATGAAAAAATGTTTACTTTTTATTAATTCATAAATGGTTAATTGATCACTTTCAATCTGAAAATAAAAGTTACAAATATTTTGATGAATAGAAATTGATTTCCTTCATTTCGATTTGTCATATAATTTACATAATTTATATAAAATTGAGAAATAGATATTATACAATAACATTTCTTTAGATGCAGTATAACGTTCTCTCTCATCAGATCAAAATATTCTCACCGCTTCAGAAATCATTGATTTCAGATCATTGTTGGGAACAGACTGATATCTAACCATAAATCTTGTCAGGCTCAAATTATGTCAAACATAATCAGATTAAAATTATTCATCAAAGCGATCTAAAAAATAGGTTCACGACAAAAATAGTCTTTGGACAATTTATTAATTATGTATAAATACAAAATTCTAATCAATTTTTTTTAAGACTCAACCTAATTTAACGTCACTTTATTTTCACATGTAAAACATGTACATCATTTTTTAAGATCTATCGATTTGTCAAAAGAACATTTTTTGACGATAAGATCGAAATCGAAATGCAATGGTATGTTTTATTTAAGAAAATATTCGAGTGGGAAATCAAGTTTTCCTTAATTAATGTCTGGTAGCAGCTTGCCAAGTTCATTATCATGAAAAATTAATAGGAATGATATTAATTATCAATTTTCTTTGTCTCGAAATAAAAAATTAAAACATTGCAAAAATGTCAAAATAAAGATTCTAATACATATGAAATCAATAAAAACAGTGTATACAGATCTTATTGGCAATCTATTAAAGTGTATTTAACATATCATTAATAATTCATACATTGTTAAGTTGGATTAATTTGCATTGAATTTATTCTTAATTAGGGTCGATGGAGACAGTGACTTCCTCGGCAAGGCAGGAAGTTCTCTTCTTAGTGGACACCTTCACCCGACCGAAGGTGATACTCACTCCTGACTAGCCCGCTAGGTTAACAACGTTTGGTTATATTACTTTCAATTTCATTTTATTGGCACTTACTTTAGTATTACATAATGCGGAGACTGCATTGTCGGAAAGTCGTGTCAGAGAAATAGTGGTCACTATTACTATACGGATCATGATAATATCTGGTGAAATTGAGTTTCTTGTTTTATTCACTCATCCAATATTTTGTAATTAATTTAATCTTTTATACTTTGAAAAGTAAAATGAAATTTGAAAATCATACTTTTCATATTTATACTTATGAAATATGATATGAAAATTGCTGCAATTTAATATTATTTAATTTTAATAAATTGCAGCAAAAATATATAATACGTTATAGTAATTAATATCTATTTTATAAATTAATTAATACACTATAGAAATATGTAGAATTTATATAAAATATATTGTAGTAAAATAACTTTCTCTATCTGAACGATTTCGTTAAAGATAATTTCAAAATTTATATTTTAGAGTTTTTTCCAATTCAGAAAACATACTTTCTTGTTTTCAAAATAAAA
>JABFQD010003978.1:0-12398 GCA_022817045.1 Psix sp. ZL-2020 | reverse complement strand
GGGTGACCAAAGAAAAAGATCGTCAGATTGAAAACGGAATCGCGTTAGAGAAGATGTGTCCGCGAGTAGTGACTGCCGATCGGTTTTAAGTAAAGATTCTCGAGAGAAACCCGTAGCCCGCGTTTATATGTAAAATCTCTTTTGTTAATTATGTGCGTATTGTAATTTATTACAATAAATTTTTGTTATCTAAAACTAACGTGTTCTCCGTGTTTTTTATTCTCACAGGAGGATTATCCATTAATGCGAGATTTTTCTTCTCGCAATAATGTTGAATTCAGATTATGTTGCAATTCTGCATTTTTTTAGCAAAAATTTTAATTTTCAAAATTTGAGCACTTTTTTATTGAAAATTTGCAAAAATGTTTTAGACTTAAGGTACGTAGTTTGATGCAAGGAACCCGAATTTACAATAAAAAACAGGGGTTCCTATACGAAAATTCAACGTTGTTGTGTTTGGTGCCATTGAATAAATTTTCGAAAAACATTAGAAATGTGTTTTTAATGTTATCGGTTTGACGTTAATTTTTCGAGATATTCGACCATTCCGGGTCTTTTGAGATACCCTGTATATGTTTCTTTTGTTTATTCGCAGTTGTAGATTCAGTGCAAATTTAAGCATATAAATTTTTTTTCAGCAATAATGAGTGTTTTCAACTATTGATATCTTCAGCAAATTCACATCCCTTTCCAATTCCTTATGACTGAGGTATATATTGAAGATTCCTTTTCCTTCCACCACGGACATTCGTCTATATATATCTCAAATCCCCAAAATTCAAAACATTTTCGGACCAGGGATACGAAGATAGACGATCTGTATGTTTTAACGCAGGAAAAACTATAGATATAATTGCAATAGTACAGCAATCATTTTCCATATTTTTCACGTTGATCACAGCTTTTTTATACTTATATGTAAATACAAAGGGACAGTATTTACATATTTTAACCTTTAAATTAATTATTCTATTCAATGTCTGACGAGATTTTTGTTTGTGGACATCTCCGATTTTGGGGAGAATAGATAACTTACATGATAGCAACAGTTGTGCAAATTTGCGTGCAAAATATTTTTTTTCTTTTTTGTCTTTTACTGCGAACAGTCCATTTAACACAAGTTACTTTAACATTTCTTAACTCAATTATAGAGTTTCTTACTTACTTGATTGTGATTTCTTTATCTTCCTCCCAAAAGTACAAAGGATCGATGTGATTAATGTTCACAATCAGTCCAGTTTTCAGTCCATTCTTAAACATTGATTCCATTTTTTTTCTTTGCTCTTAATTAATGCTTTATTTTCATGCGTAAACTGATTAAGCGTTTAGTTATACTTTCTATTGATAACTGCACACCGATGGTCAAATTTGACTGCAGCTGTGAACACATTACTTTTATCGTGTTATGACATTTATGCTTCAATTTATGATTTTTAACCAGCGTAGAACTCTCATCGAGATTTTCAAACGTGTTCTGCACGTTTTTTCTATAGTAGAAAAGTTTCTTTTAACGTCTGCCAGACAAATATCTTAGCACTCCGATACTTTGTGATAGAGTATCGAACTATTGGTTCGATTTGGGCTTTTAATACCTTCTCACTTCGAGTATTACAACATGTCAAAATTTTTTTTACCAACTGTGGGGTAAGGTAAATGAAAAGCCGCACCACGGTTTGCACTAACAAATTTATTTAAGTAAATAAAAAAAGTAATAGAAAATGGGGAGTTGCGAGGAGAGCGAAGAAGCGACCGTGTCGAAGTCGACACAGTCGACTGATATGACAGATTGGAATTACTTAAATTTTGTCATAGTTTTCCGTCTCGAAATCGACGGAACAAAGGAACGTTATTCTGTTAAATAACGTAGACAAAATTATTACAAACAATGACGCCAAGATGTAGAATCCCGGGAAAGTTAAGGGCTAGCGGCACCGGCAACGATTCCACGAGTGACGTCTTTTCATACAATATTATGACCGTGAAGAAACATTCATAGATTGTACAGATTTTTGGGCATCAAATTACATTGAGTTTCAATTTAGTTTTTAAAGTGAATATTTTTCAATCATTTTTATTTCAAAGAAATGTTATGATGTATTGGCGATATTTGGTCGCCACACAACAAATTTTCATATGTGGAAATCATGGAAATATAAAAGCTTACATTTCAAGAATTTGTATTTACATAAAAGAAAAGTGGAACGCTGCTTTTGTTGCAATTTGCAGGTAGCATTGCAGTTGCATATTTTTGGAAAAATTATATTTGTTCATTCCGGTGAAGAATATTAATAATTTTTCGATTACTTAGTAAGAAATTTAATATTAATAAAGTATTTTATGCGTACTGCAGGTGATACTGCACTCACATATTTCTATACAAATAACTGTTCTTAGATGCTTAATATGATTAATCATATCTAAATAGCGTTTAATTATAACATATGGGTAAAATGAAAGATTTCATGCAAACCGAAGAAGGCGCTAAAATCTTATATTTGCGTAAAAATAATATTCGTTAGATTCCGAATAAGAACAGTCGTATTTGTGTAGTTATTAATTAGAAAATATAGCAGAATAGAGATGTTCAATGCAAATTGCACATGGTGCCGCAGTCGCATATTAATGCAAGAATACTTTTGAAGAGATCCCAAATATAAAAAATTGTATTTTTCAGATTTTTATTAGGAAATATATACAAAATAAGACATTTGATAAGAATCGAAGATGGTACTGTAATCGCATCCTTAGGAGGCACAATTTTTGTCAGATACTAAATGAGAACAGTCGAATTTTTGTGGTTACTTATTAAAATTGTAGGAGAAAAGAGTTATTCAATGCAAATTGCAGATGATGCTACAATCCTATATTCATAAAAAAATAATGTTTGTTACATATCGAATAAAAATAATCATATTTTATGGTATTTAATAAAAAAAAATCGTGAAGAAATTAAATAATGAGGTAACTTCCATACCGCGCTACAGTCGCATATTTTTGGAAACCTATATTTGTTCATTCCGATTTTTGTAGTTTCTTAGTAAGAAATATAGAATTACTGAAGCATATCATACAAGTTGTTGATGGCACCAGCATTTGGCCAGCCATGTTTTTTTCTAAAACATAATGGATTTTGGATGCCCAATAAGATTAGTCAAATTTGAATATCTTTAGTTTAAACATAGACAATGTTAATTGTACCAAATAATACGGTTATTCTTTTCCACCTCTTTCCTGTCTCTTGAGCGAACGAGCGGCACTATAAGATACAAAACTAATTTTTTATAAAAAAGTAATTTATTTAGCTACTAATCACTGACGATTGGTGACATCATTTTCGATTGATTTTAAGCAAGTAAATTTAAACCTTCATACTATTTTATAATTTTCTTGATTATCACGTTTTTTTAAAGTATTAATTTTTTTAGTTATTAAAATAAAATGAATTATAATGACATTGAATTGCATGAAATAAATTAGTTGCAATCAATTTATTTTCAGTAATGTTCTATGCCTGTTAAAAGATGTTCATCTTAATACATAAATTTATGTTTTCCGTCTATATTTAGAAAATGTTTATTTTTATACAATTTTAGACAAAAATTGCCATTTTTACTCACACATGCGGGATGACTGGACCACAAAAGGAGGAGAAGGACAGACTGACGACGGTACAGAGGACGAACCCCTTGACTATTGTCATAACGAACTCGGACTATCCAAAAACCGCTCTGAACCAGGAACACCTGAAAAAGCTGAAGATGGAGATCTAGGAAGAACTTTTAGTTTGAATTGTCAAACGTCCTTGGTTTGAGGATAGTTTCTGTGAGGGCGAAGCTATCATTGCCTAGTCGTGGGCTATTTATGTATACTTTGGCCCAGTCTATGCACGTCACGATAATCAAGTATCCTACATGCGTAGTGGTCCAAAGTTCTGACATTTATGAACCTTCTATTATATCGGTGAGTAATGCTTTATCAAGTTTTAGAAGATTGGCCAGACTTCAGGAGCTAAGTTGCATTGGTTCCACGACCGGAGATCCAATGCTAGCAGTCTTGGTCATCGACAGTGCCTCACAGTAACATGCGGCATGTATGTTACTCCTCCGGTGCACGTTTGCACCATCTCCAATCTGAAGATGTTACAACACGTAGGTTAAATAATTTTTTGTTGGTATAGGCGTGACCTGTAATTATCCGAACCACAGATCTAGTCCTACTCCTGCTTAGTCAGCTCAGCTCAGCGCTCCAGTCTGGGCGTAAATTTGGGCCTATTAGCAGTTTTGCCTGTCTACAAGTACTCGTATCAAGCTATCGCTGCCGGTGGCTGACATTGATCGATTTATTAATGAAAGTACTGACAACTATTTTCGGTGGACCAGGGAAATCCGACGGCAGCCCTTCTGACTCCAAGTTGAACTAATTTATCAACATTTATGTTGCCTTTGATATTTGAATGTGCTGGAATCCAGTGAAGCTTCAATCTGCAGCATTTTCCCAACTGGTTCAGTACACCTTTACACCTAGCAACGAGCCTAGATGTGATGCTCACGTAGCTAAGTGATACTAGTGCCGGTTTACTGTCAGTGAAAATGTAAGCATTTCTGGTACGATTGCTCCATAGATTCAGAATCAACTTGGCATACTTTTTTTTTTTTACTGGCAGTTTGTAATACCGCCAGGTGACTCGGGAGGGGAACAAACGTACTGAAACCACATTTACGATTATAGATGCCAGCTCCGGCTCCTGAATGATTCTTGTTGCCATCCGTGTACCAGATGTCACCGTTCCTGTCTAAAGAGCCGCGGCTACCCTTCATTGTGTCCGATGTGAATGAAATGGAAAACTCGCGATCAAAAGAGAAGGCCATCGTATATTCCACACTGCCCATTCTGATTTAGTCCTCAAAGATATGGGGAAGTTGGACATGGATATCCTTATCGGTCCATGTTCCATCAGCAGATCAAGTCTGAAGGTAGAGTTGACGGCCTTACGAATGATTTCAATATCAAAGGGAGCTACGTCTAGTAATACCCCTCATCAGGTCATCGGCATATCCTGTCACAAAGAACTTATGTCATCTCAGCTCTTCAAGAAACCCATCTTCACTTTGGGGATATCATCGATTGGCTATGACACTAACTCTTTCAGAGCCTTGAATAGCAATTCAGCTGTCACTGAGCATGGATTTAATACAATTTGTGATGACCGGGCTACTATATTTTAAGCTTGTTAAATAAAAAAATAATGTTTATATTAGTATGATTAAAAGCTCCCTCTATGTCTAGAAGTAAAACCAATGCATACCCGCCCGTATTGATGTGTTCCTCAATGTGCAATGTGTGTTGGTTCGTTTCCAACAATTGTTATCTCCAATTTGGAACCTGCCAGAAAGATAAACAAAGATTCGCCTCTTGAGTTATTGCCTGTGCTATCTGACACTAAATGGTGGGCATTAGCATTGGAGCCCTGAATCAGAAGGATATTTTTATCCTCGCAATATTTGATCAGCGATTGAATCTTCAAAAGTAGGGCATCCTCCACATCATGAGGGAAATAGGCAAAAGCCAGGATAACCATTGTTTTAATACCTGCTAATATAGTGTCATATACAACCCTGAGAACCCTGAAACAGAAATGCAGAAGAGGAACACCACTCATGTTTTTTAATACAATACCCGTCCTAGGCTAGTATCGGTAGAACCGGTTACGATTCGAATACCGGACCCGATGTTTATAATGGCTTCTTCAATTACCTAAGGTTCTTGGATTACGGAAATCCCTGTACGCAACTCGGAGAGACGCTTCGCCATGATGGTCGGAGCGTCCTTACATCGATGCAGATCGATCTGCGAAATAACTAAATCAACATTCGCCATAGTGACGTGCTGAGGCTATTTCATTGTTGTCTCCTGCAGAGCCCTTAGCGGCGTCAGCTGTGACTCCAGGATGCCCACCACAAGCGTCTTCTCAGAGTCCCTGTCCTCTTTCGCGTCACTACCCTCCCGCTTTTGGCCTGGCACAGCGGCATAGTCTCCACTTCGCCTTCTTCAGCATGGAGTTCTAGACCCCCACGTGTTCCAACGTCTCCTCCCCCGTCTCGGTTCCGCGATCGGAGTCCGGTACGAAGAAGGCACCCCTACCAGTATCTTTGAAGGGTCTCGATCCCTTCCACCCTCGCAGTAATCTCGACCCGTTCCATGAAGCGTGCCGCAAGTTCGTACAGTCAGTTCTTGACGTACTCGTCCGTCGCGATCACGATGACGGCTCTGCCCTTACAAAACTATCCTCAAACCGAGGATGTCTGACAAGTTGAACCGACAGTTCGTCCCTGACCTCCATCCTCAGTTTCTTAAAGTGGTCCTGGGTCAGAGCCGTCTCCTTGGGTGGTCTTTTTTTTTACATCCAATTTCGTTAAATTTTCTATTATTTTGCTCATATTATATAATCTCTTGCGGCCGTTCGCATAAACAATATATACACTACCAGTTAGCGCTTTTGTCACTAATCGCTTTGACAAATACCGATTTATTTGAAAAGAAAACGCTAATTTATTTATTCGCCCGTTTACAGTTAACTTTTGATTTCGAGTGATCAAGTTTAAGCATCATTAACTTCGCCCGCGGCAAAGGTTTCGAGACTAATTCTGCCAGAGATATATCTGTATTAACGCAAGTCGTGTTTCTCGTATATAATAGAAATCTCGATATCTTGTTTCCCATGTTTGAACCTGCTCTACATTCAAATCAGTTTTGATAGATTGCATGCATTTTTCAGCTGTGCCATTACTTTGCGAATAGTATGGAAGACTGTGTGAAACTGATACCATTAACTTTACAGAATTCTGAAAATTCACTAAACCTGAACAGCGAACGATTATCAGTTGTAAGTTTCAGTGGGAAACCTAAAATACTAAAAAGAGGATTGCAATTTGTCAACAGTTTTTACGTGATTCGTGCCGTTCATGACGTAAGCATCAACCTCATACTCGCAAAGTTTCATTTCAGTTTAATAAATTTTTCCCTTTCTGCACATTATGTACAAGCTGACAAGCTACATATTTAAGTATAAACCCTTCGGCATCCTCGTTTAGAATGGGCCAAAAAATAAAATATCTTGCAAGCATTTTTATTTTTACAACATCTGGATATTCGTCATGTGACAATCGTGTAACATCGGTATGCAATTTTTCTGGAATGAAAACTCGGTTACTATAACGAACACAACCGTTGCTTATCGAAAACTCGTGTCTTTTTGACAAATAGGGCTTTAAATCGCACCCCCCCTCCCTTACTTAGAATTAGATCTTTAAGTGTCTCGTTCGCTATGTCTAAACTTAATAAAGGCTGGTCGATTAATATTTGCAATACTTCGTCGTTTATTGTTTCATTCATTAACAATCGGGGAAGCATATCCGTGCATCAAAGATTTGGTTTAAATATTAACTGTAATCATAATTACTCAGGATTACCGCCGAATTTTGCAATCGACTATCAGCTAGAGGAAGAATACCTGTTTTAGTACCTAGTATTTTTTCTTATGACTGATTATCCGTAATCAGGATAAGTAGTCTATTAATATAGATTAATCCGCGATAAGTGTTAACTGTAATGATGTATCTAAGGTACAAAATATTCTACCATTACTTGAACAAATGAAAATATTTGTTATGTCTGGTATCGGGTACATATCTTTTTTAATATTACGATTTACTATTGCTTTGTAGTCAATACAGAGTCGCAAATCACCAAATTTCTTTCGTACTACAACTAACGGTGTCAACCTCATATTCAGTGTTTCTATTTTGAACATAAAGAGTTTTTTTCAGACTAGAACAAGTAAATTTTACCTCAAGTACATTATTAATTTTTAAGTCGCACGCTAAACAAGTACACGCCCATTTTGAAATATTGCTCGTTTGCTTCTCGAAGGAATCCTGTGATGAATTGTCGTCCCTCTGTAATTGGTTGACCTGTTGTTTTTCCGCTTTTCTGCATGCTCTGGCGAAATGTCCCCTCGTGCCGCATTTGAAACAGTTCACTTTCAAAACCCTGCAGTACCTCCCCATGATTTTTGAGCCTCCACATCGGTACAAGTATTTCTTACTGAAGACTTCTGTTTTTCGCTGTTATGATTTTACTTCCTCTGATTTTTTTCAGTAATTTTGTGTACTTCTAATGTGTACTAGTGTGAATTCTAGTATATTCTTGTGTATTCTAGTGTATACTTATAGTGTGTGCTTCAAGGCCTACTTCTTATGTGTGCCTAATTAATGTGTCAGACAATTTGAGTGACATTTAGTAAACTTATGGTACAAATATAATATGGAAATGATGTTTTCGCGTTTATACGAGGTTGAAATATTGGTTTACTTAAAGTGACATTATATATAACCATCCCTTCCCTATTGAGAAGCCGATCTGAATTTTGTTTAGTTCTTTGTTGTTCTTTTTTATAATTTTTTTCCGTATCTTCTTTTGACTATCTTTTGTTTGTTTTAATTTTCGTTTGTTTTATTTTGGAAGAGCAGAGTAGAGAAATTACCGCTTTTGCCGTACCCGGTAAAGGGTTTTACCACATCTGTTAAATGCCCTAAGGGCCCTCAGGCGCGCCTGTCACTTTCGAGAGGCTTATTGACACCGTTATCGGTCCTGAGTTATCTCCGTACGCTTTTGCCTATCTTGATGACATAATCATTGTCACCACTACCTCCGAAGACCACTTGGCCCATTTGACGCACGGTGCTTCGTCGGCTGCATGAAGCGAAGTTGGAAATCAACCCCGACAAGAGTAAAATAGACGCCTCAAACGTTTCCTCGGTATAGTAGGTTGGTACCACCGATTTCTTCCTTAGCCACCCTCGCGGAGCCCCTAATGCGCTTGTTGCGCAAAAAGCAACCCTGGGTATGGGATCGCGACCAACAAAGCTCTTTCGAACAAATTAAAGCTACTTTGACCTTCGCAAAAGCTCTAATGCCCCCTAATTTCACTCGGTCGTTTGTTATTCAGACGAGTGCGAGTGCAATGAGCCTTACCACCGTTCTTTACCATGTCTACAACTATCGGGAAAATACCCTCACTTATGCCAGTAGGACATTATTTGCTTCAAAACAGCGCTATACCGCTATCGAGAGAGAGTGCTTGGCGATGGTTTGAGCTGTCGCTAAACTCCGGCCGTATGTGGAGGGTCGTGTGTTCACCCTTGTCACTGACTCGAAAAGTCTTCGCAGGTTGACAAAACTCAAAAAGCCTACCTGGCACCTTGCACGATGAATAGTTAAACTGTAATGTTTTTCCTTCGAAATCCAACCACGATGGTTAGAGGAAGTTATTTGCGATCCAAGATCTAATCTTTCACCTTCTGACGCTAGTAGTAGATACGATCATAAGATGCCCGAACACGTGGAAACTGATTGTCCCGCACCGATATCGTCAGGAAGTCATTCGTGAATGCTATGACGTTCCCCAGTCAGGTCACGTAGGTCTCGAAGAAACCATACGCCAAGTACACTTGCGTTACTTTTGACCGAGATTAGTTGGAGATATCGCTGCGTACCTTCGTCGATGTGATGTATGTCAACGCAACAAAGTTATGCGAACCACCCTGCCGGTTTTCTTCATCACCCCACCATAAGTGAACTCTGGTCCATGATCACCGTCGATATTATGAGACCGCTTCCGCGCAATAAAAATAGTTTTTGTTATCTGTTAGTCATTCAGGACATCTTTACTCGGTAGGTAGAATATTTTCCGTTGCGGAAGGCTAATGGTTCGTCTATTGCACTCGTTTTTGCGTGACGTCGTAATAAATCGTTGGGGCTCTCTTTTGTACTCTTTAGAAGCAGTTGATATGAATGTTATTATTTGAACTATTTATCTTGTCTATTCTATAATCTTATTAAAATTATTTTAATAAGATTAAAATAAGATAAGAAATTATTTCTTATAATCTTATTAAATTTATTTTAAATATCGGGCATAGTACAGTATTTCCATCAGTTATCAACAAAGTTTGAATTGGAATATTAATTCCTTTCTACAGTGATTTTGGAAATGCACGATACGTCGAAATCCTACGTGATATTGTCATTAAATGATAAAATTAAAGTGATCGAAACTAAACGAAAGGATTATTTCGTCCGCGAAGCGCCCCTGGCGCTTCGCGGGAACGCCCCCCCCTCCTCGGGCACATTATTATTATTATTATTATTAGCACTCGAAGTGTCACATCTAGTACAGTTGTAACAAAAAATAGAATAAGCATCACTGGAGAGAAGAAGGCGTTCGCTCGACTATGCTGAAAATATAACCTCGCGCGGCCGAAAAGAAATCTTCTATAATACATGTTTGATGATTTCCCGATATCTGAAAGTAAGCATTAAAATCGTCTAGTATAGCATAGTATAGTGTTTTAATGAATTTAAATCTTTCATCAATTGGAATTGTTTTAAATTTAAAGCAATTTTTAATGTGCGATTGTCCATCTGACAAAATAAACATTTTTCATTGCTCAAAAAAACATTATGTGATTTTAAGGAAGTTAAATTTTTATTTTTTGTTTTGGTTTCATTTAACGAAAAAAGTGACTCCAATATTCATATTTTAGTTGAAATTAATTTTTCTAATTTAGAATAATCAGGAGTAGAGGATTGCTACTATCTACTGTAAATTTTTTAAACGAAGCCAAAGACATGCCCACAACATTGTTCAAATCAAAAGAAGTTACCGGTTTAAGTTTCATTATTTTTCAGTCGATTGATTATCTAACAATCAGTCGTTCATTCTGATATCGTTTAGTTAGTTTAGTCCAGGCAGCATTATAATTATCTGCAGTGGCAAAAAAACTATCAACTAAAGCACAAGATTCTCCTGTAAGAGACGATCAAATATTGAAACTTTTGAATATTACTCAGTTTTAGATTATCATGAATTAATGAATTAAAAATATCTCGAAATTTTATCCATTTAGAAAAGTCGTCTGAAAATTTTGGCAAAACTAATTTTGGTAATCTTATATGTTGAGTATGATTAATTCCGCCGTATATTATATTGTTGCTATCGTATAAAGTGGTGTTAAGGAAAGTAGTGTTCGCAACAGATTGTTCTTGTACCTTTAACAAAAGTTTTTTACTGTTTCAAATCTAATTCTAACTACATCAAATTGTTTGTCAACGAAATATGGTAATGAGGCTTTCATAGCAGGAGTGGTAAAGGCTATTAATTTTGCATGTTTGTCACGCGCAAGTACATATAATTCATTTAATTTTTGTAATCTACCATTTAAACAAGTTAGCGTATAATTTTCTCTTCCTTTTCTTTTTATTTCTTCAAAAATTGTATCTAATTCCACAAATAACAATTCGACTCCAGAAGTTAATTCAAACGTTAATATTTAAATTTTATTTCTGTTCCTTATAGTTTATGTGTTATAAATAAACGTTAATAATTGATTTCGATTTTCTGCCGTTTGGATGAGTCAATCAATTTATTTTCAAAATTTATCAATGATTAATTATTAACACTAAATCTGGCTCGAAGGACCAATTTGTTTATAATAATCAGTTTTTCACAAAAAATTTAAAAACTGTTAATGTCAAAGACAATGGTTTAATTAAATTATCAAAATTTAAGTTATCTATCTTTTGATTTTTCAAATAAAATTTTCCACAAAGTCGTTCAAATTTAAATTCAATTTTGTACGCTAATGGACAAAATTGATTTGAACTACTCTTTTATAATTTTGATAGTATTTGTCGCAAATGGACAATAATTTAGACTTGAAACAACTTATCATTTTGGTGGCCATCAAATCATTACTTCTCTACTCATTGTAATTAGTTTCGCTAACCAAGTTTACATATTTTGAGAGTGGGGATCGGTTCCCACTATTCTTTATAAATTAAACGGTGGGAAAATATATCAAATATACCGTTAAAATTTGAATATACTCAATTTTAATTTCATGAAATAAATTTACAATTTTGTAATGTTGTTTATATTGCTTCAATTTCCAACAGCAGTATATAAAATTAATAAAACAGAGCTGAGGATCGCCTAGCGATAAACTTTTTTATACATTTTTTTTTTTCAACCTAGGTGTTTTCAGCAACACTTAGGTTAAAAATATGTCCTTTTTTCAAATTGAATAGATCTGGAAAGAAGTACTTCTAGGGCAGGTGTAATAAAAAAATTTAAAAGAATAGAGGAAATAAATACAATTTTTTTATAGAACAATCAATTTATTATTGATATTATTTAGTACTAAAACAATTCTAAGCTTTCAATAAAAAAAACTAAATAAAAGTATCAATATATATATCCCGCAACCGTTTCCCAAGGAAAAACAATGGCATAAAGGAGATTTTAACAGAAATTATCACAAAATGCTGAATGAATGAAA
>JABFQD010003977.1:0-12399 GCA_022817045.1 Psix sp. ZL-2020 | reverse complement strand
TGAAAAGAAAAGTAACATTATATTTTATTTAAAATATTAATATATTTATATACATATATGATATTACATTGAAAATAAAATAAATTTTAATTTCCAATTTCAATTTTTGTTTAAAATTTATACGTTAAAAAGAAATAACTTAATCACTCTATGATCTTGCCTATTTGATATTTTAATAATTTTTACATAATACATTATATCCAACAAAACATATGAGATTTATAAGTTTCGTTTATATTTTTACTTTCTAGGACTTGTTTTTTTATGTCTTCTGGATATTCGAATCTGATTTTAAAATAATCTTTTCGAACAAAGATTTTAGTTAACTTACTTTATCGTTGTAAAAGTTGATGTAGAAATGTATATTAAATTTATATAATACATTTGTAGAATTATAGAATTTATTATTATTTTAAAGTTACGGAGAATTTAAAGTTCTCTGTACGTTCAAATCTTTGTTATTCATTGTAAATATAAATTGAAATACATTCAATAATATAACGCGGCACAATCATATAAATTTACATTTATATTATATTGTACATAGGAATGATGTATAATTTTCTGGCGTGAAAAACGTTATAACAGAATAAAAAATGTTTTTTATTAAAAATCAAAATTATTATAGATATGTTAGTTTTATTATTTTGAATATCTTTAAATTTTTTTATCTCAATCACAGTAACAATGTAAAAGTGTTGATGTACCAAATGTATTAACAATGAAAGAATTTAAAAAAATATTATTTCATTCCATTAGTTTCGTTAATATTGTTTTTTTAAATCTATTAAAAATTAATCTAATTAATTGTGAAAAAGTAATGTAGATTTGAAAATAAAATAAATCTCCTCCCCAGGTTCAGTGCAATGAGTGTTTAATGAAATATTTTGGCCCATTTGACAATAAAAACTTTATTGTAAGTCAAAAATACAAATAGCACGTGTATACAAAATGCGAATCCGAGAAGCGCGCGAGCATTTGCGACGTTTCATAACCGACTACCCGGACCAATAAACTCCAAATTTTTACGTCATGCAGTGCCGTATTTATCAAAAATGCCCCTACCCTACAGTAAGTATACGAAACATTGACTTTAATTCGTCTTTCAGATATAATATTTATGTTCAATATTTATTATATACACAATTTATGTGATCCATATTTGCTTCTATGAATTATATAAATGTTTCATGTATACCATACGTATTTATTTTTATATAATGCGATATACGTGCTTATACTCAAATTTAACAAACATAACCGTGTCAAGCTACACGAAGACCTCAACCCTCCCCATATAAATTTCATATTGTTTTTAATCTGTTAATTGATGTGGTTAGTTGTGCGCAAAAGAAAAATTGCAGAACGTCAACTTCTGATAATTTTTACTAAACGTAAGTAATGAGAAAATTATATATTGTAAAACAATAATTAAATAAAATAATTATTGTTTTACTACAATTTTTTTTAAATTAGTACAAATGAAGTAGAAAATAAATATTAGAATTATTATTTTATTTAATTTTTGTTTTAGGGGGCGTCAAGTTGAAAATGTATAATTTTGGAAAATAAAGTAAAAATAATTGCACCCTATGAACAAGAACAAAAAGAAGATTTTGCGACAGAATGTGTTGTATTCCATTCAACTATTAAAAATAATACAAATCAAATATTTAAATGAAATGAAAAATGTTAACATCATGCAAAGCAATTGCATAACAAAAAGAATCAGCGAGTTCCTAGAATCACTTTTCGAAAAGGCTTTTTTGGTTTTCTTTTGATTTATTTAACAATGAAATGTAGGAGAACCTGTTACAAGTCTGACGCATAGAGAAAATGCGACTATCCTAAAAAGCCTATTTGACGGAAATATAAGAATTTTAATGCAAGCTTTTGTCTACAAATGTTGAAGAAGCAGAACAATTTTATAGATATTTGTTTAATTATATTAAAAACAACAAAATATATCCGGATAATGAATAAAATACAGATAATAAATTATGAAGAATGTGTGGGTAAATTCAAATTACCTGAAATCGACAACGATAATAACAAAACGTAAAATTCGGTTGTTCTCATATGGGTGTACTTTTAATTATATGCATTTCATTTGTCACTCTACTAATTAATAATAGAAGGACTGAAGGAACAAGTATAATAATCGATTTGCCTTTCTGAGACACACTTTTAAATTTATTTTGTACTGATGTATTAGAATTTATATCATCAATAATTTTTTATTTCAAGAAAAGACATGTGATTCAGAAATAACGAAATTAGTAAAAAAATTAATTAATAACCATATTTTGTTTAGACATGTTTTTGGTATTATTTAGAATATACATACAAATTATTTAGAAATTTATTCATAAATAAATTTCAAAATAATGTTGAAATATATACTGTTCTAGGTTAAAATAAATGTAGAACGAATAATTTATTGCACTCAAAAGTTAAAACATGTTAACAAATTTTTAATGATTTTGAAAGAGTTCTAAGGAGTTCCCATGGGTTCGCAAAGCTTACAAAAGAACGCAATGCATGAGAGTTCGAATCACGTTGTATGAGTTTCGAAAAGTTCTGAAGAGTTCTGCTGAGTTTTCGAGAGTTCTGTCGAGTTTCATGAGCTGCGTTGAGTTACAAGAATTTTATCGTATTTATGTTTGTCGGTACAATTTTTATAACATAAACTTAGATACCAAACAACAATAACATTATGTTTGTGATCGTACCACCCCAACTACCTTAAGTTGAAGCCACCAAGGGAAATCGTATTAAGCATTCAAGAATTGAAAAATATTAATTATTAAAATAATTCGTTGAAAGTCATCATTTTATTGATATCAGATTAAGAAAAGTTTTTATTTTTGAATTAATTATTTGGTTAAAAGTAAAATAATTATTATTCAATAATACCTGCGAAATCAGTTTCGATAATTGAAATTATTCGCTAGTACCCAAAATTGACTGACTGTTCATTATGACAGATGAACGCTACAATTAGTCATCATCAGTTAAAAAATCATTAAAATATCAGTTATAATAATTAGAAAATCTGTTATCACTAATAAAAATATAGTATTATTTAATATTTAAAAAATATATATTCAAACGGTGCTAACTTTATTTTATCAAAAGGTTTGAGTTGAGCACAAGTTTCTCTTAAAAAACAATATTATTTATTATATATATATATATTTTTTTTTGAAGTTTTCAGAGCTTCTCTGAGAACAGTGGAGTGACGTATGCAAACGTCACTGAACTTCCTTCAGATGCAAATTCATCATTTAGCTTCAAAAATGTACATATATTCTCATATATCATATGTATATTTTTTTTGTCTTAACTTTTAGAGTTAACTTTGAATTTTATTTTTATTTTTAGTTTTAACTTTGCCGCGTACTTTAATTTGGGCGTGATTTGATTCGCGAGTCTAAGATTTTCTCTTCTTTTGCTTGTGTCAGAAGATTTTCTTGGTAGGCCTTACCCAGGAGGATATGACACATGAGGAATCGATGTTCATATTGGTCTCCTGGGGGGAGGATTTAGACAGGAGGCACCATTAAGGTGAGGATTACTGTGAAGTTGGTAAACGAGCGTAGCTTAGCACTACAGTCGCTCCAACGAGGAATACTTACTGAATTTTATCAAACAGGGTTTCCTGGTCTTGAAAACTTCGCACTAATAAAAGATCTACTGGCTAATGTGAGTTTTTCAGCGTTGTTCCACTTGTCCTTGACAAATCTTAATCGAGCTTTTTAGTTCCTCGCGACGGCATCTCCTTTATGGGAAAGAAGACCTTGACCTACTTTACGACATCTGTCGAATACAAAGGTCGAGCAAATGTCATACCGGTAAAGTAGGTCATTGGTCGGGACGTGCTGCCGCCTGGCGGATTGTATGTGTGATGCTCACGTAGTCGCGGAGATCAGCTGATCCGAAGGACATTTGAGTACCACTACAATATATTGTCTTTCTTGAAGACAGTCTCCCAACTACTTAGAACGTAGTTGGTTTATTAGCGACGGATAGAGAGTTGTATTAAAAATTTAAATCTTACAAAATATCTGAAACATTTTAATAAACAGTAACTAGGTAATAAATATATATGATATGAAGTTCTAATCAAGCATCACTCATGTACTAGCTACATACAGAGATGAACTGGCCGACATTTTATTCGAGTATCACGTAAACACGATAATGGCATTCAACAATGTCATAGCTAAGTTTTAGTAATGCTTAACTGTTTGATCATTTACAAAAATCTTCAAAAGTATCACTTTTGAATACAATGCGTATATGCTTCTTAAAAGGTAACACTTCTCCAATTTTTTATGTTAATGGTGTTACAGATTTTCAGAGAAATTAAAAAAATTTTATTTTTGTCTAAACAAAAGAGAAAAAAATTATCTTTAATAGCAAATTTGTCAAGAATTCTTGATAACAGCAGTAGAAATATATACGTTTTCAATAAATTTAATTAATGTTTACGCGTTGGAGGAAACGTATATTCCGAAAAGATTTTAAGACTGCTAATTGATGAACATATTTTGTGAGAATGTTTTAGTGTCTATCGAGAGACACGGTAGTGTCTCTGTTCAATTCCAGAAAAAAACGAATTTAAAATGCTTTTTTGTACTGGCAGCACTATCGTATCTTTTTTAAGATACGGACAATTGCTGATATTCTAACGTTAAAAAGAGCTGTGCAAAAAGTTGTTATATTTTATTATTGCTGCCATCACGTAGACAACATTTATAATAAAAAAGTCGATTTTGTTCCATCTATGCCGAAAATATGATTCCCTAAAGGTCGATAAAAATCGTATATTTATTAAGCATACGTCGTCTTTTTCTTCATCTTCTTTTTAACACATTCGCCTTCTTCAAGTGGTGGAATGAGAGTAAGAGAGCATTTCAAATTCACTTGAATAAATCGAAAAAAGCAAGAAATCGATATTCATGAAAAATATATGTTCCAAATATTTTTTACATTCTATCATTATAAAATGATACTCTACCTCCCCCATTCGTCGGGTAGGTGTGGAGTAAATTTATATAAGCTAAAAATGTATATATTTGTATATAACGTATCATATAACGTCATATCATTCATAGATAGTATACATAAGTGAAATTTAACATTTAATGCCAATTGCAGATGACACTACAGTTGCATATAATAAAATTTTATTTCAGGCAGAGAATCATAATATGCCCCTTTTACAAGAAGAATATAGTGTTTTGTGATTGAAGGACATAATTATAAAAATGAACAGTAGTGGTTTGATTTTAAAAGGGTTTATACAGTATATAGTAGCGAGATTAAACAGATTAAAATTACGTGAAAAACTGATAAATAATACCTCAATACAAATGCGATCCCATCAAGTCGTGAACCGGTAATACTATCAGCTGATCAATAAAACACTTGTACACTGAAGAAGCAGTGTGAACTTGTACCTCTCGAACCAGGCCATCAATCTCAAGACAACATTCAGTAACTTTAGTGAGTGGCCATTGAGTAGGTGGTAAGTTAGGCATTCGGATTTTGACCAACCTTTACGTTTTCCTGTAAATAACGCCATTTCGAGCGGTGCTGCAATGCGCGTATATAATCAGAGCTACATACAACATTTCACATAAGAGCTGCCATTGCAAGAGCGAGGTAATGGACAGGTCAAGCAACAAGGAAGCAGGCACAGCGGTCAAAGCAAAACCAGTAATAAAAATTGTATTATATTCAAGGTCATCACTACTTTTGGGAATGATATGCGTGAGATGACTGATGTCTGGAAAGTGCGCAGAGTGTATCTGTGAGTGAAAAGATGTGCGTAATATGAAAGATCCAACCGATTCCTTGCGAATGTAAATAGATTGATTTTGTTGGTCAAAATAATCGTAGTAAGAATAACGGCTATCGTAAAAGCATATCAGTGTATTTGTGAATGATAAATAACTTAAGAAAATCCTTGTCGCACCTCGTGAGAGGTTCTAATATCGTATCAAATTTACTGTCCTCGATTTCATTGATACAGAGTAAATTCATTCGTGAAGAATTGTCTTTAAATGGAAAAAATCTTCATATCTATTCTAGGATTGGCTGCAATTGCTAGGACTTACTTCTTCATATTGTCAATCAGACCAGCGTTGATAGTGTACTGCAAGGCCGTCATCGAGAGCTCCACTTCGAGACATATAGCTAATTTCACACGATTTTTGCGATGACTGTATGATCAAGTAAACGGATATAATATTTTGGATATATATAAAACCATACTTATTTTTATTCGATGTCGAGGAGAAATATGCATGGTTTTCGTCGTACAAAACTATGTGGTGGATGAAACTACTACTTAAGTTGTATGAAGCAACGTAACATTACATTGTATTGAACGACTGATTTGACGTGCATAAATAATATTGCGGACATATAACAAACGATGCTAATTATAAACATTTTTCGAATAATTATACCTATATATAAAAAATAAAATATAAAGAACAAAATCATTACAAGCCATTTAGAATATGACCCAGTATGAGCACGTAAAAATTAACAGAGGAATGTGAGCCGGGTATCAGTAGTCGCAAGTTGAGACAAGTCTCTATTTTGCACATCAAGGTCTGTACTTCCTCAGCTGTTGGGATGTGATCCTTCAGAACTCGCTTTAGATGTCATTTCACGCTCTTAACTCCGGCTTTCCATAGACCACCAAAGTAAGGAGCGACCGGAGGCAAGAAGTGCCCGACGGTATGGCAGTCGACTAGAAGCGTCGACCATTTAAGGTTTGCCGTAACACGCGATAGGCTTGCAGAAGTTCTCTGTCTGCTCCACACAACAAGTGTTGTGTTCCGGTCGCTATACATGTGTGAAAGAAATCCTCGACGACTAACGAAGCCCTTGAATACTGCGATGAAAATTTTGGATGAGTAATCCGAGACCAATTCTAAGTGTATTGCCTTCACCGCAAAACACACAAAAATAGCAATGTAGGTAGGTTGCGAGCGGTGACCTTGACCTTTGTACATTCTGAACAGTATAAGTCCGCCGTACTCCACACCTGTACGCTGAAACGGACGTGTGAGACGAGTAACCCGTGGAGCTGGAACCTCTTCCATCAATTAAGTAGTGCTCTCAGGCTTGAGATGAGTACAAGTAATACACTTGTAGATAACGGATCGTATAAATTTTTAGCTTGTAAGACCCATACGGTAGCACGAAGCGCAAACAAGACCAAACTCATATGATCGTGTAGGCACCGCCAGTGTGTGTGCTTGACAATCATTTGGGTAACAGGCTGACAGTAAAGGACAATCGGATGATTAGAGCTGTAGTCGAGTTGTGTGTGTCTCAACTGAGCATGGCGCCACTGATCGGGTGTGGTTGTCGTGGACCTAAGCGTCGTAAAATCCGTTGATTTCACAATTTAGAGAGTTTGGCTCCAATTTGAGCCTGCGAGGTAAGCGAATTTAATTTAAGTGTGTAAATTTATTAAAAAATTTTGTCCAGCCAGCGGTGATTTCAGCAGGTACCATCAAATTGAAAAACCAATAGTGTTGAACAACCACAAGGACTGCAGTAGCACTTTTGCAAACATGATGACGGTAGAGATCCATCCGCGGGGATCGTAAATTCGGGCAATGACGAACAACAGCCTATGTTTTGTCGAAGCGGAAATATCAACAGAATTGATACTAAACTGAAATAATATTGTGTAAAATTGTCTAATATTGTGTTTCAATGTATTCTCAGTAATTTGATACTTTCATCAATTTGTAGTGTCTTGGCACTGACCAACCCGTGGTGAGCTGGATCTATATTTTCCAAAGTTTCAAACCAGTTATTGGACCAGTTTCTCAATAAGAATCCGCCTCGTTTTGGCAATTGATCGTTGCAGCCGAATTCGTTTAGGTACAGATCGTGATCCACACCTGCGTTGCGATAGGTATTGGTTGCAGTCGTCTGATTTCAATTGTTGTAGTATGCGGGGAGCTAGGATCAGAGCATACGCCAGCCCTAAGGTAATAGTATTCAGCTGGTATTTATGAATAGGGTTGTATGAGTGCAAGCGCCAAAGTATGCCTTGATAATCCAAACTTGGTTTCATAATCGATTAATGTTAAAAACCAGTTAAAGTTTATTTGACTTGGTTTTCACCAATGAAACACATTTTGTCAAAGATTTTTTACAATAACTTTGTTGTGAAGAAATGAAATATACTTTTATTTCTCCCTATTATTTGTTTATTTTATTATTCGGTTTTTTACAAATTAAATATTATAATGCGGGTTCAATTAAAAAACACGAGTCTATTACTTTCTAATTTAAAATATGAAGAACTTAGGTTTTTTTGTAACTTTCAAAACACAAAATACTTGTAAATTGATTTTTGAAAAAAATTATTTATGTAAATTTCAGATCTGATGAGGAAATTATATTAATTTCGAAACGTCAATGTTTAACAATTATTTAAGTTCCCTTAATGGCAATAATTTCTTATTCTAACATACAACTTAGGTTTTTGTTTCACTCGCGAGCGTAAAGCTGGAAGATGTAATTCGTCTGAGGATTGAGACAAGAGTGTCAGAAGAATCTTATCCATATTGATAAGAGTGAGCACCCCCAACCTCTGATAGAGAGCGGGGTGGGAGGTAACTTTTAAATTTCAAATCGAACAGATTTCAAGTTGCTATAACATTAAAGGTGAATGAAATAAGGCTAATAAAGGATAACATCGGCGCTCTTAAAACGTGAATGTTTGGTGTGGCATTGTTGGCGACAAACTCATTGGCCCATATTTCATCGACGGCAATTCGAATGGTAAAAAATATCGAAACTTCTTGAAGAACGTACTTCCGTTCTTGCTTGCAGACCTTCCCCTCAACGTTCGACAAACAACGTGGTTTCAACATGATAGTTGTCTAGCTCATTATTATCGAGAAGCACGAGAAGTACTAGATCGCGAGTACCCTCACCGGTGGATCGGAAGAGGTGGTACAGTAGTCTAGTCTGCCATATCGCCAGATCTTACTTCCCCTGATTTTTATTTGCAGGGTCCATTGAAAGGTGAAGTTTATGATCAACAGCCAACAGCATGCAAGAACATGATTGAACGAATCACAGCTGCATGTCGTAAGATTTCACCCGAAAAACTACGTAGTTATGTTCAATCTTTCATAGCGCGGATAAATAAATGCATCGAAGTGAATAGCCAAGTTTTTGAGCAATTGTTGATATGATTATTTAAAACAAGCACGCCGTTTGGGAGAGGCAAGAGAACTTGCTTAAAACAAACACCCCGTTGGTTTGAGACAAGGGGACTCAACAACACTTTCAAAAACTTATTTTCGTCTTTTATTTCGGAACATTTTAGCACGAAGATTTTGGAAGAGTTATCGCTTATCAGCCTTATTTCATTCATCTGTGATGTTATAGCAATTTATAACTTGTTCAATTAGAAATTTAAAAGTTATCCCCCCCCCCCGCTCTCTATCAGACGTTGGTGCTCACTCTTATCAATATTGATAAGATTCTTAAAAATAGCATCATGTTTTTTCACCCCCTGGTGCAATTTCGCCAGAATTACGAAACATTGTATTTTCTACGATTACAGCGCCATCCACTGGAAAACGAAAAAAATATTTCAAACAAAATCTAACTATTTTTGTGATGAATTTGAATCCACTATAAAAACTAGCGGTTCCTATTTAAAACTCGCAAGTGGCTCCACTCCTCACCTCAAGGGGGTGGAGGTGACAGGTCAAACGTTAGGATTTGGTTATAATTAATTTTTTATTTCAAGTACCAATATTATTTGTTTTTTGTCCATATGAAACACTTTGTCAAAGATTTTTGATTTTGTACGCGACAACACCCTCAAAATGTCATTAAAAACCCATGTCAATCTTGTTAGCCCTTTAAAGGTTTGAATTAAATTTTTGGGACATTTTTCATTTTTTAGTTTCTCCCTATTAGTAAGCGGAATAATATTTCCTCCATTTTTTTGATGTACAGTTTTGCCTTAAGAATTATTCACTAAGAGATTTACCATCGTCTTCAAGTACATTTGTCGATAATATGCCTCTGTAATTTATTTTCATTTTAAAATAATTTACGTTTTTAAAGAAAGATGAACAATTGCTTCTTAAAATTTATTACTATAAAATAAGTATCGTTTTTATTATATGTACAATTAAAGATTAAATTGGAAGTTTCGAAACTTTTATATATTCAGTTCAATAATTTACAGCTTAATAAAAATATGTTTATGTATAATATGGCTAATTTTTAGGTAAAATTAATTTAAGCGATGTGATGGTATAATAATCGTTAATGACTAACAAAAAGAGACAAGAGGTTTTTATAAATTGATCACCAATATTTTACGCGTTGCAATTGCGTATCGAAAACTAGCTTATTGAAAATTTCATAATGTCAATTGTAAAAGTTTTTATTTACTTTAGCTGTTGAGAGGTTCAATTCTAACCAAACTGCTTAAAAGTTATATATATATTATTGATTCAACACAGTTACAGAATTAGATTAAAACTATAATATATATAATCATGAAACTAGTAATAAGTCGGAAGAGACATTACAGGTTTCTAGAATACCGAGCATATGTGTTTACGTTTTATTCAAGATTTTCATGTATTGAAATTACCGATGGATGGTATATTAAAAAAAATATTGCTTCGGGAAAAAATACAACTATGCCCTGAATATAATAATGCTTTTTACATAGGTCTTATCAATGAGAAAAAAAAATAAGTAAAAAAAGAAAATAAAAAAATAACCCACCTTATTCAATAATTCTATCTTGTTTTCTTATGTGCCCATTTATAAGACACAATATTCAATATATATTTATTTTGCTTAGCTTCATTTTGGAAAAGATGATTGTACTAATTCATTAAGTTAATAGAAATAAATTGTTCATTTTTTTACTTCAGATATTCTAATATTTTAAATGTTCAAATGATAACATAGATAAAATAAATAATAATTTACTATAATTTTGTGAATCAAATATTACGATAACATATCAAATCCTGATATGTTATCATAATTCTTGAATGTCTAATTTATCGCAAAATTATAAAATTACAAAATCATCATATAATATATTTTTAGTAATAAATTACGTGAATCAAAATATTATTTAAGTATTATAAGATTCCCTAAATTCTGAACGCAATTTTGTGTAAATATTAGAATTACATTATATTCATGAATGATAAAAAATTGTATAATGATTTGTTCATATAATCATTACTTAATTGTGAAAATCGATAGGTAATTTTTAGTTTATACAACAAATAGTACAAATAATTAACTAAATAGAATGAATAAAGAAGAAATCAATATTGAATAACTTTGAATGTGAAAAACAAGTTCAAAGAGTTTGAAACAATGAAGAAGCTTGAGAAATTATATTTATTCAAAATTCTTTTTCAATTTTCACTTCTGTATAAATTTTCTATTATATCATTGACGTGATCAATAATTAAAACTTTTCACAACAAAATAAATTTTTTTAATCTTCCGATTTGATCATATATTTTTAAACCAAACGTATTTTATGTGTTTATGGTATGAAAGTTTGAGTATAGTATTTTAGTTATATCTTGGATAAAAAGATCTAACTTAAAAAATAGCATTGTTTATTTATGTAATTTAATTAGGATATATCTAATTTTTTTTTTATATTTCATTTACTTTTTAATTCAATTTTTTTTTCATTCCTCTAATTAGAACTTTTTTAAATAGCTTTTGGAGGCTTTTAGGTGCTACTTAAATCTCGTATCAAAATAAAATAATATTTTCATATGTCATACTATAATACAGTAGTTGTAATAACTACTACTTTATTTTTATTCCTGATCTAATTGATTGAATCTTATTGGAACGTTAGTTTCATTTTATTTTGAAATTCTTCTTAATTATTATAGTTTTGAAAATCATCATTATTGTCTTATAATTGTTTATTGTAATCATTGATTGTTTTTCCGTTCATTAGTTTTGTCAATTCAATAAATATAACAGTATTCTATATGCAAAGGACGCATGCGAAGTTATAACGGACAAAACACAAACAAAGACAGTTTTTACTGAAGGAACAAGATTTTTTCTATGACACAAAAATCACTATTGACTTCATACGTATACACCCTTGATGTATGATGTACTACTATTTAATTAGTACCATAATAGCCATAGATCTAACATTTTTATTTTTCTTTAATAAAATTCCTAATGGTTGAAATTAAAAAGCTTTAAAAGAGTGTGTTCATTCAATTTTTTTAATATTTTTGTCGAAAATGGTGACAAAATTATCTAGAAATATGTTTTGTATTTTAATTTTTTTCTTAGTTCAAATAATCAATTACAAAA
>JABFQD010003976.1:0-12403 GCA_022817045.1 Psix sp. ZL-2020 | reverse complement strand
TTCTCATATCAATTTCATAAAATATAAATCAGCTGACACGTTAATAAGGAATACTTGTCTACAAATTCTGTTTTTATTAATTAAAATCAGTCGACACGCAGTTAAGCGCAGATATACCGATCTACACTGCAAAATGTAAACAACTAATCAAAACAATCGTCATCATGCGTGCAATTATAATTTTACTTTGAATTTTAATTTTAAGGTAGAAAATCCACTGCAGCGTGAGTCAAATCGACAACGTATTTTAAAAATTGAAAAACAAGAATAAAATTTAAATTAACACGCGATTTGGCATAAATTTTTTATTTGTATCATTTCTGGTATGAAATAATAATATATTTTTTTGTTTAATTATATGTGTTCGAGATCCGTTTGACTAATTTTTTGTTTTTTATTAAATAAAAAATGTTTTTTTATCGAAAAATTCAAAATTTTATTTCTACCGGTATTCGATTCCCCGCTCTACCGCTCCTTATCTTGCGTCCCCGCTCCGCACTATGACAGGCTGCGCGCCTGAGCTGCGCCTTGGCATGGCTCAATTTCGAGCACTTGCCTGCAGTAGCTGTCAAATTCAGTGCCGTTTTGGGCCTTCGCAGCGCCGGAGGCATATTCGCTCGCCGCCACATAAAGTGACAGCTCGTCACACATGGTGACCAAGTTTGGCTACATGAGCCACTAGAGCTTTAACTAGTTCGCAAATTTGGGTCACTAGGTTTGGTGTATTTTCAGAGCCTTTTTCAACCCACATATATCCTCCACATTTTGTGGCAACCTTTTCCTAATTCCTTTCAAGGTTTAAGATTGTCTGGCTTGACCGGAAATCTCGCCTTATCTTGCACCACCGTGGGTATTGCGGGGGTCGGTGCTCCTTCATTCATTTAGCGGGGAAGGTTTTATTCGAAACATATACTCCTTGGCTTGTATCATTTACACGTGGTTGAAGCGTCGTTGATATACGACCTCCCACGACCGTTAAATAATTTAAACTTTTAAAATTAAAATTAAATTCGCACGACTAGCGTGTTTGTTTTGGTTTGAGCCGTCCTTGTTTGCTGCACCGTTCGGACATCGGTGCTTCTCAAGCTCGTAGGCTGAATTCAAATTTGATATAATTTGGAATAGTTTTCTTCATTTTATTTTCTTATTAGCATTATCTGTTATCAGAGCGTCAGCTGATTTTAATTTTAGAATTTCATGTCCGATTATTTTTGACGTTTGTATACGTCCTTGTCTTTCGTATCGAAAGATGAATTGCGATCTTTTTCTATTATTTAATTTCTGTCATTTTCGAATCAAATAATCGGCCGTCTATTCTGGTAGCAGAATTTGTCGGTTTTACAAATTCGCGAAAACTATCAAAAACCGGACCAGCGCTTAATAATAAAATAAATTGTTAACAAAAAATTTTAAATGGTTATAAACAATTTTTTTTACAAACAATCAATGTGAAACTGGCAGCTGGTTATTATTTGTTATCACTTTTTTGTCTGCTTGTTATGTTTTTTTTCGTTTGTTATATAAATGTAAAGTCACTGAATTCATTGTTTTGTTTGTTTTTTATGTAAATGTAAAGCCACCAAATTCATTTTTTTGTTTTTTGTTTATTATGTAAATGTAAAGCCACTGGATTAATTTTTTTTGGGTATTATGTTTAATATGAAAATGTTAAGTGGAACCAAGTTTTTTTAAATAATAAAATTAATTGTCGACAGGGATAATCGATGCTGGGATTGGGCCAACATAATTAAACACCTTACTGTCGGCGTTGGATGTACCTGAAGTTTCAACCAATTTATTGAAACGAGCTGAAGAAGACATTAGGAGTGCCATCGTCAAAGTTGCTGGTAAAAGCTGTTTTGAAGCATTAAAAGATGAACGTCGACTCACTCAGAATAAGTTATTGTAGGTATATTATTCGATCGACACATAAATAATCAATGTCTAAATAATCAAGTGTCGTGAGCAATAATTTTTTTTAAATTTTGAATAAGTTTTGATGAAATTATTGCCGCCCAGTACGTGAATTTCTAATTTATGATAATGAAATTATTATACTGTCCTCAGTATTGACGTTACAATTATGAAATAGGTTTATAATTTTTTTTTTGCTCAAAATAAAATTTTGATTAATTTTGTTCGAAAATTTTGTACGAACCATTGTATTTTTTTGGTTTATGATAAATAAAAACTGAAACAGAAGTATTATTGTTTGATTCGTTTGGCAATGTAATTGTTTATTTTTTTTCACGGACTGACTAAAAACAACAACTGTCCAATTTGCGTTGAAACCAAAACACAAACTGGACAACTCCGTTTGAGATTATTTGAAGAAATGATTCTCATACGCACTGGCACAAAATCACGGAGACGTGAGTGGAACTGAACGAGCAATAAATAATGTCGTCGCACACGTATTTGGCGAGCATGACTGTTGCAACAGTGATTGGTGTCAGTTTTCGGCTGATCCCGAGAATTATCAACACAGGAGGCAAACCACTTGAAGGAATTTTATTACGACAAGATTTGGAACGCGCGTTTCACAGGTTTTCTTCTAACGCAGCGAGTCTGGCTCAGGGTGGCTGTACGCAGTCTAACGAGAGTTTCAACAACGTGGTAGCGAGCAAAGCTGCAAAAAATAGTTTCTATGGCGGAACAAAAATTCATGAGTACAGAGTAGCTGCAGCTGGAGCTCAAGTCAACATAGGAACAAAGTAGGTGGTGGACACGTTCAAGGAACTAGGAGTATTACCCAGGAGGAATATACAAAAACTGCGTCTGCGAAAGGACTACTGACGCGTGCGTCGTAAAGTGCTGAAAACAACGCAGGCTTACAAGGCGCGGCGATTGCAATTGAAACGGATAAAGAAGAGGAAGCGCTTGCAGCAAGGACAAAAGGAAGGAATATCTTACATGTCAGATGTCGCTTTCATCAGACTACTCATCCCACTCCGGATGAGCACAGCATCGTCTGCACGCGGGTCCCACCGAACAGCAGTATCGTTTAAATTGATATTGAGACGACTGGTTTTTCCAAAAATTCAGAAATAGTACAGATTGCTGCAAAACTGACCGGCGATGAGAATGCGAATTTCAGCATGCACGCATACCCTTTGTAAGGCATCCTTCAGCGTATCAGTGAAATAACAGGTCTGACAATAAAAGGCGAGCAACTGCATCTTCGAGGGGAATAGTTAGGTTGATAGTACAAACATTCAAAAAGTTTTGCAAAAGTTCATCAAATTTTTGAAAAAACTTGACAAGCCACTTGTACTGGTCGGACACAACACTCTCAGTTTTGATTTTCCGAGAATTTTCAGCGGGCTCTGACAATTTGATTTGACGACTGATTTTTGTTTAATGGTATTCGGTTTAACTGATACTTTGCGAATGTTCAAATCCAATCAATCCATTGCCGCTAATGAAAATTCTTTAAAGTAACCAGATTTAACGTCAAAATATATTCAAACCTAGAACTCAGAAGAAGCGCATGAAGCTTCAGATGACTGTAAGACATTAGAAAAAATTGTCGACGCTCTGCAATGTAAAAACGAAATTGTAACTTCGAGTGTTACGACGGGCGAGTTTATTAAAAGACAGTTGTGTCTAGAAAGAGCAGCTTTATTAGTAGTTGAATTACAACTGCTGAAATCTGTTTTATCTAGTACCATGATTAAAAGACTTGCTGAAAGTAACATCTTGATGGCAAGTTTACAAGAGGCTGATCTTTCCGAGCAAGAAAAGTCCGTGCCAGTTTTTTTGGGTGAAGACGGAGGAAACGGGAAACCACGAATTATCAAAAACAAATCTATCGTTGCGAAAATGAATGCATTTTTGCGAAAAAAGTGCTCAGATTCCAATGCACTCGATGATGTTCCTGAGTCTTAAGAGTAAAATTCTATTCGTTTTTTGTGCATGTAAAGTAATAATTTAAAAAAATGTGATAATTACAAATTTGACAAATTCCATGCTGTAATTTTATGATAATTTCATGTCACTTTATTTAAAAAATAAATTATTTTCGACATATTTTACTGGTTTTCATTCAAATTTGTATCTCTTTTTCTTCCAATTATTTATAAATAAACAATTAGTAATTAAATAATTAACTAATTAACCACTAAATTCATTATCAACTCAAAAATTAATTGATAAATGAATAAAAAATTAATTATTTGAAGCGACCTAACCAAAAACCGATTTCTTTTTGGTAAACTAACAATAATTATTTAAATAATAATTGAAATAATTATTTAAATTTCATAGTTATTACGACAAATTTTTGTTGCGAGTTGTGTGTGCTCATTCAACAATTGCGATTGCAACTTTACCGCGGGTTCTGTTATGTCAGAGGCGCGCTCCTATAGACTTTGCATAACCTCTGTTTCTAGCAGATTCACGATTTTCTAACTCGATGTCCGTAAATTTTTGGTCCATTACCTACATTTAACAATTTTTCATATTAACTTCATTTATTCAAAAATACAGTGTTAAATATTCAAAAAATGTAACAAACTTTTAAACCAATGAAAATGTGATTGCCATTTCGAGAATCGCGTGTTAGCCCATACTTCTAATGTAATTGATCAGATTTGAGAGGTAACTTTGATATTTTTTTACTCAAAAATTAGTGCGGTAAGCAACATTGAAATGTTTTTTGGTTTGTTCGTCATGATTCAAAGAATAATTGAAATTAATTATATGCAAATGACAAACTTTATGCCATAGTGGATTTTTTACCTTAAATATAAGTAACGGTTACGATTCGTAACTACATAATAAATGGACAAACATTTAATGATTAATTCAATCAATTGATTAAATAAAATAAATAACGCTGATGTCCAATACGGACCAATCAGATAATTAAAATTATGAAAAATAGTTCGTTAAGAATCTGTTTAATTAATTATAATAAGATTATAAAATTTGACTTATTCGATGAGAAATTTATAAGACCGATTTGGTCTCAGGAAAATTTGATAGGCCAAGTCTAACCGACCTATGGTATTTCAATAGCGTGGCACGTTTCGTTATATGGTAATACTAAAACACTGCTGCTATAATCGAGTCGAGTAATAGCACAGCACAAGCCCATATAAAATATATAAAATCTTCAATGAACTTTTCCAAATCTATATATCCCTGCTCAATTTAATGATAGAAGGGAACATCGGCCATCAGATCCTGACTGTGATGTAGGAAACTGATTTCTCCGGACAAGCCAGAATTAAATTCAGTTTGCAGGATGATAAGGAAAAGGTTGCCACTTGTGCGGAGGATAGGTTTAGGATGATTTTCGGGTCCTGACAATACTCACCCAACAAATCAAATTATAAGTCGCGTAGCGACCACATATCCGTCCGATCTTTCGGAGCGGCAGAACTATAATAGTGAACATGCATGCATGAATTAATTTTCAAGTTCGCTTATGTAATCGCAAATCTAATTAGCGCAATTAATAAGCGGGAAGAGTAGAGATGGGCGATTCATAAAAGAAAGTTCGCGAATAATTTTAAATCTGCATTTTAATTTATTTCAATATAAAATTATAAAAAATAAAATATGACGCCTTTTTGCTTCAGATTCTGAACATTTCGAAAAGACTGTCTTTTTTTTAATCCTACGAAAACACAATTGTAAAGCGTTGACTACATACAGAGTTATATTTATTTCATTTAGCACTAATGATTATCTTTGATAATTATTATACCTCAAAATAAAAGAAATATTCTGATTGTAAATTAAGAAAACTAAAATCATTCCAAAAATTTTATACATTCAAAATGCAGTGAAAAAATTATCACAATTAATATTTTGACGTATTTATAAAATCAGTAGAAATATGGCGCTTATATTGCATTAAAAATGTTTAACTTTTTTGGTACATTAAGATAAATCTAATGTCATATTCGTGTGAAAATTATCCAATAATATCAAACTGATGACTCTTACAAAATCAAGATCTAATTTTATTATTAATGAGGAAATTCAAAGTGGCACTTTTTTGAAAAAAATCATCGTAATTATACGTATGAAATAAGATATGTAAAAATCATGATATGCAGAATTATTTTATTTTTATTTATTATTATTATTTATTTTTAATTTCTTAGTTTTTGAATTATTAATATTATTAATATGACAATATTAATAATATAATAATAATACGATCAATTTAATATTTCTAACTTATATAATGAAATTACGGTTTTATGGTTTCACACAATATACCTTAATCTATATGAAAATTAAATTATCTCAAGTTCGTTCAATAAATAAAAGGCTCTGACACCGTAAGACTAGAAAGCATTTATTAAAATACAATTATAAACTTAAGTAAAATATTGTTTGAACAAATAACATAATATAATAGTAATTAAAAAAAACAACAATCTACTTCGGGTGAGTTAGATTAATTAAGTTAATGACGTTTTGCTATGTTGCGTTCTTTTCAATAGATCTTGATCTTTTATCTGGGTGAATATTTAAGCAATATCTTTGAATAAATTCCAATTTTGCTGATAGTTGTGATAGATAAGTCAAATTGAAGATATAAAATAAACCAAATTTCAGTTGGATGGTCTGGATAACATTGTTCGAATGATTTCATGGCACTTGCAGGTGATACCCAATTGATACATCCAGTTTCCGCGCTTCCTCATTTCTTCTTTTTGTTCCGAATTTGAGTACTCGTGTTCGACATCTTGGTATTTTTCTTTCGGTTTAAATAGTAATTGCGGTCCTCTATTTATTCGTACAATGAGTGACATCCATTATTCAATTTTAAACCGTTGCTATTTTGATTTTAAAATGTTTCGGTATATTTTTCGACCACTTTAATAGCAATACTCTGGAAAAATTTACAAGGGATTGTGGTTAAAAATGTTCACATGCTTTCGACAAGAATATGCACAAATTCTGCGACATCATCTTTCCGACCCTTTTCAAGTGATGCGATAATATATCCAGGAAATGTGTCCCATGGTACGCAATAATCAGACCAAATACTGTCAAAGTCCGGGATGATTTTAAACTGAACTGACTTATTGTCGGCTGTATCTACGACGTGTTGTAGAAAATTCTGGACTTTTTCGTTACCCAATTTTAGCTCCTGCTGTGTTATCTCATGTACAGCAAAGTCCAATTCAACGTCATCAAATGACGAACTGTTGTCGGCATTAGCAGATGTAGTATAAGAGGATACCTCAGAATTTTTTTCCAATAACAGTAGAATATCTTTTTTATATTCCGCAAGACCTTGATCTTCGTCTATGACGGTCCTATCGTCTTTTAGTATCAATACATGGCCTTGTATGTTTCATTTTTGAGACGCTGAAAATAACATCTTATATTAATGTAAATTAAATTTGGACCAAATAGCTATAAGAGTATAAATAAAGAATCAGACTTGATATTCAGACTTGAGCTTAAAAATTTCTTATTAAAAAAATAGTAGCACAAAAATGGTTTGTCTCGATGAATTTCAATGTGAAAAATCTCGTCTTTCGATCTAAAGATAAATTTCTTCTCTCGATTTGTATGATAATAAAAAAAATTGAACATACATTTTTAATCTGTGGATTCTTCGAGCGCATATGACATTATTGACTTTTCCAATTTTTTCAATATTTAATAATGAAATGAAAATCCCTTATACTTTTTCCAATAACTTCTTTGCACATTTTTAAAAATTATTTATCTTATTCTTTGATCTCCATTCCAGATTTCAAAAACTACCATAAAAAAAGTCTCTGTAAACATGAAAAAAAAAGAAAATAAATAAATATTTGAATAAAATGGAATGGATATAATTCGAGTATAATAAGTAAAATATTTTAATTGACGTTAAACTTTGAATATAAATTTTTTACTGAAAATGAACACTGAGAATTTTAGTACTGTCATTCAAACAGATTCAAAATATTTCTTTTATTTTGCATGACTGATTAGGCTAAACAAATAAATTGTGTAATGATGATCATTTATAAGTATTTAAATGGAGCAGATTCAAAATAATAAAAGCTGTTGTCATTATACTTTCAGCGCAATAACGTTTCTGGGTTAATAATTTTGGTGCAACAAATACAGATTATAATTTGAGAAGAAGAATGTTCAGTGTATAGTCCTGTGACTTTGTTATATTCTAATTTGAATATGCTCCCTACGAATTAAAGTTCATAGAATGTAGTATTTATGACAATGGATATTATTGAACAAATATTGTAAAGTGAATATTAATTACACTTATGGAATGGAATGATAACAAACATCCCATTCCAGATTCATAGTTTCTTTTTCTAAATGTAAGTTATCTTGTTACTTAATATATGCATTTTTAAAAGTTAATAATATTATTTCGTTACCGATTTCGTTTAATATTTGAAAATCTGGAGCTATCACTTTATTCATGTTTTGTTTCGTTTAGTGTCTGTATAGATTGTAATAATTCATATTTATTTATGTACGTCAGTAGCACATTTTTAGAAAATGTGCTACTGACGATTTTTAGAAAATGTGTCAATACAATTACACTTCATACAATATAACCTCCAAAAAAAAGACATTGTAACTTTCAAAACACAAAATTCTTGTAAATTGATTTTTGAAAAAACTTATTTATGTAAATTTCAGATCTGATGAGGAAATTATATTAATTTCGAAATGTCAATGCTTAACAATTATTTAAGATCCCTTAATGGCAATAATTTCTTATTCTAACATGTTTCTAAGAATTTTATTTACATTACGAGAGTTTCCATCACTTATTAGATTTTAAAAATAGACACCATCATATTCATTGCGATTTCTTAAACACTGTGTCAACATATTAGTATCATTCCATACGACTTTTAATGCATCTAAAATTAAGACGTAACAACATTTTGATTCAGCACCTGCTTTCTCTAAATCCACAGAAGTTGGATCAATACAACTGAAAGTTTTTTATAATATTTTTTTCTGCTTGATAGATTTTTAAGGTGATCATTTATTTTATCATGAGCTTTTGTGGACAAATTTATGATTAAACCAATTCTAACAGATTCCTTTGGCGATAAATCCACCAATAAATATTTAATGTTTACGTCATTCAGTTCTGTAGATTTATTTATAATCATTTAAAAACTTTTTTCAGTTGAAACATTTTTTGCTTTTGCAGTAGCTTATAGAAAAACATACAAATCCAAACTTAGTTGCTCATAATCAGTTCGACATTCTTGTTAGACTCTACTATGTTTTCCAACAAGAAAAAACTGGTCATGGATGCTATGTTTATGAAATATATGGCTTTTCATATAATTTTTGTTGTAAAATGATTTTCATGTTTGCAGTTTTGTAGTGACACGAATACATTGTTACAAAAATTTAGCATACAATTAAATTCTATCCAAATAATAATGAAAAAATTGTCTATCAAATAACCTGTCTTTTACTCTACTGTTTGCTGGTAAGAAAAGTCAGATTCATTCAAAAAATTAACCATTCAAATTTTCTTTATCCTACTAAAACCATAGGCTGTAAATTATCGTTTAAATGAACTTTTTCATTTGAATGTGTCACAAACTTTAGTAATAATTGTGTTTAAAAGGAAAGACCAAGAAAGGGACTTTTCTCAATTTAATAAGCATAATAATGATTGCATAGGTAGTAAATTGGAAAGTCGGGATTTTCTAATAATTTGTCTTAGACCTAGTAGAAAGGTTGATCAGGACACCTCGTAGCTGTGTTAAGAGTCAGTATTATGAAAAGTGGATATTTTTGTTAAATAAGTACAGTCATTCTTGAGTGCATACAACTTCGAGCAGTGAGAAAAACTGCTGATGAGGCTACAGTCAGCAACGAAAATGGCTGGGCGTATGAAGGATTAATAAGTTTATTTACATTTTGATATTTAAAGTTTATACTGTTCGATTTGTGTCATATAATGTAAATTATGTCGTTATATTGTAATTTATATCGTAAAATTTATAATGATTGTTGTTTCGAATCGGCCAGCGTCATTATAATTTTCTGATCGAAGCGAAGATATATAGATCATAAATAAAAGTAAGACGCTGCTTACAAAACTTCTGAAGTTAGCTGCGGGTAAAGTTGGTACAGCTCGGAAAGTGGGGGGCGCGTTTATAACATATAATAAGCTAGATAGTAGTAAAACATTGCTCACACAAAATCTGGAGTTGGCTTCCGGTGGAGTTGGTACAGCTCGGAAAGTGAGCAGTGCACCTATAAGTTAGGTAATAGTAGTAAGACGACATGTCATAGGATGTCTGGATTTGGCCCCTATATTTTGGGGTTGGTACAGCTTGGATGATGAGATATCGCAGCTGCGCGATATTTATCTTGAAAACTGGCCCGTTCATAGCAACGTCACGTGCATTGGTAGAGAATATTATACATGTAACAAAAGTAAAAGAATAAATAGTTGTAATTGACTTGTACCGCTCCGTTTCTTTTATCCTCCTGCTAATATTTATCTGTAGTTGTTTGCGGGTGCTCTCAGTTCGGATAATTCAGTACCTCGGAGAGCCTCTTGATTTGGACATCACAATCATGATTATTATATTATTTTTATACCAAAAAAATTTTAGTTGTTTTGGATGTGCATTAAGGTGGTTGAGGTTGTACACTCAGTTTTAAAAAGGTCTCTCTATCGAGATAAAATGTTTGTCAAATTTCAAGAAATACTTTGTATTCAATGAATTAAAAAAGTAATTCATAGTGGATGTTATTATTTAAAAAACAATTTCAGGTAATTTTTTTACAAAATAGTTGTGCAAATTAAAGTTTTATTTCGTTAACAACAAATGAGTTTTTAACCTGATTGTACATATTCGACGAATCAGAAAAATTGGATTTTATTGTTGGCACGCGGCAAAGCGTCTGGCAACGCAGCCGTCGCCTGCTCAGCCACAACATAACCTCCAAACAAAAGTTGACAATGCAGTTCTCGATGCGCTACAAAAGTCGCTGGGTGAGAAAAAGAAACAAGCAAGTGAAATGGGTAAAGCTAATAAAAGAAAAGCCGATGACGATGCGGAACCAGCACTCGACGGCGATATTTATAGTGGTCGGCGAATTGTTGATTTCAAAGTTTTGGCCGAGCATTTCAAATGCCAATCATGTAACGTCCATCTTTGCCTCCAAAACATAGTCGGCGAGAAAAGAAGAAGCTTGCATTCGACTTTATCTGTGAAGTGTTAGTCTTGCTCCTTGATTGTCTTAGTTCCAACTGGAATAATGCACGAGACCAGTACGTCCGAGCGTGCCAGATTTGACGTTAATTCTCGCGCTGTGTTAGGTTCGTGACAAATAATCAATGTGTATTATCTTGTAAATTAATTAAATAATTTACTTATATAATGTTTGAATAGGTTGCATACACGGCGGAGTGGGAAACACTGCTCTGAATAAAATCTTAGCTTGTTTAGATATTTTTGAAGTCAATTCTGCGGTGTACAAAAGGTATGAGCGAGAGGTCAGCGCAGCCGTCGAACAAGCGGCTCAAGACTCTTGCAGACGAGCGGCCAAAGAGGAGAGAAATTCAGTTTTAGAGAATATCGATAAATTAGTGAACGAATTGTGAGAATTTTTTTCCACCATTGAAATTTTTTACAATCAAGTGCCCGTTCAATCAAACTTTTAGGCTTATTTACATGGCTCAATGAATTACCTTTTACGTTGTCATTTTTTACGAGCAATCATTTTTGATTCATTTAGTTTCGCTTTAGTAGCGCTAAAGCGATGGAAGCGAGTGTTGGGGCAGAACTGGTGAACCGAAGCAGGATTTTGAAAGAAATTGGTCTCAACGCCATATGCGTGGTTGGCGATGAAGACGCTTCTCTCATGTCGGCGGTGCGCGCCGAACTGTCTGATACCGTTCACAAACTCTGCGACAAAAATCACCTCAGAAAACATGTCACACAAGACTTTATGGATTTGAAGAATCAGTTTTCGGAAATGAAAAACCAACGCGTTATGAAGCATTTGAATAAATGTTTCTCATACGCGGTAGCACAAAACAAAGGCCAAAGCGCGGCGCTCGCTGAAACTTTGAAATGTATTCCAGATCATTTATTTGGACGGCACAAAAATTGTCAAGATTGGTGTAAACGAGACGGAAATGACGATAATCAAACTATTTTATTGAAAGATGAAGAATTGCATAAGGCATTACAAGTAGTTTTCACAAAATACGCGAACAATTCGAAAAAATTCTCGGTTGCCGCGTCAAGCCAGGGAAATGAATCTTTGAACTCCATTATGTCTCGGAAAGCCCCCAAAAGCCACTGTTACTCTCGAAGCGAATCAGCTGATGTTCGGTACGCGGATGCAGTTCTAACGATGAACAAAGGTCATGAGTCGGTATTGCAAATTGAAAAAGTAATCGGGTTACCGCCTGGTA
>JABFQD010003975.1:0-12403 GCA_022817045.1 Psix sp. ZL-2020 | reverse complement strand
TGCGTACTTTACATTATTTAGATGATATATGGCTATATTTTTTGTAGTATCAAAGTTGTTTCACTATGAAAAATATGTTTTTAATTTTCCGTCAATATATTTGTATTTACTAAACAGATATGAATTTTGAAATGAGATGTTATCTACTTGCTCTGTTAACGTATTGCAGATATCTGGTTAAAACATGACGTTATTCGGCGTTGATCAGATTTTCTCGCGAGGCTTTTTGACATGCGAAAATCTTTGATACGAAAAATAGAGAAAGATATATATATAGGATTGAGTATTGGTTAAACCGCAATCACAAATGGAAATGTGATATTGAACTAGTGCTTCAGAAAATTGACAATTGAAAATGGAAATTGCTCTGCGCAATGGAATGCATTAATTGGAAGTGCTGTGCTCTACATTCCTCAGTATTCACTGTAAAATCACGATCCAAAGAAGTTTGTTGTTTCAATTATTTCATTATGAACATATCCAACTTGATTCTTTATGGAATTAAGCTTTGCTCATTTTAACATTTTGCAATGAAATCTTTAAGCACACAAAACAGAGATCAAAATCAAACAAATAAAGAAATGCAAAACATCGAGCAAATTTCATTCCGCGTAATTCATGTTATCATTTTCTATTATCGATACAATTGGGTTTTAAGAATAATTTCATGGTCAAATTAACTTGTAATAATATTTGTCATATTTGATCGGTATGTTTATAACTTGATTTGTCGATTGATCAATGTCACGGTTAAACAAGTCGATTAAACTAGCTTCGAACCCAAACTTTCGTGAAAGTACAAAAATAATGAGAAAGCGATTTTATTAACGTTATCATGCGTTTATCATATAAAATGACAAGGAGGTGAGAGTACAACAAGTAGCTTAACTCCTGGTATGGCTATAATTTATATTAACGAATCTCTGATAAAACAAGTCTCAAGTTGTGTGCATCAAAAATCAAAACTAAAAATCTTTTTAAAAACATTAAATTTAAATGAAAATTTTTCATTTTATTTCAACGATTCCTGATGACAAGTTGTATCATTAATTATTATTTATTGCTTGAGCAAAAACATACGACATATTTGCAAAATATATGGGATATATAAAATAGCCTAGGTAAAGAAAAATATTCCTTTCCCCGATATAATATAGACAAAAGTTGCTAGTGTAGGCGGAATATGTTTATGACAACCTCTTAAAATGAAAAATAATCATGTTTTATAAAGTAAAACGATAGCAAGTAAAAATATAAAGATGTATACTTTGCTAAATTTATTGATTTTCATGTTATAAGCATCATACAAATCGTATACACATTATTTGTTTTCTTTGATCTGGTAGTTCATACATCGTTATATGATCTGGTGTTTATGTACGAACCCTTATGATTTATATACGCTGAATCTATGAATTTCGAAATCAAAGTGAATTATTTTTATACACGCATTTCATGTGTTCTACGAATTGTGACGTTAAAAGTATTTTCCGAAAAGAAAGACTTTATTGGAACTTGTGCGAATGGCAGACGGCAGCGAGAGGGTGTTTCGCCAGCGCGACTGCCTCGGCTAGAAGGATGATTCCGAGCCGATGGTGGTGGTCGGGAGAGGGTTGGACCTGATCGTCGTTGGGGGTGCGTTGCGACGCCGCATCGCGAATCCCACAACTCAGTCGACGAGACGCGCCACTCTCGCATAAGTCACGCTCGCGACGACTTTTTTCATACTCGCGACTAGTGTTCGTACTACACAAATTCAAACCATTCTGATATCCGGTATATTACATTATCGTTATAAAAAAATTACATTTTAGTGGTGGTTCAATTATATTGAATATTTCAAGTCCAAATCGCCTCGTAATTTCGAATGTTTAGTTTTTTGATCTAAATAAATCACTTTCTCAAATTATCAACAAAATTCAACCAGTAATGAAATGTTGACAGTAATAGGTACGATGAAAAAATACATATATTTAACGTGATATTGGTAATATATTTATACTGGCAGAGTTGATCAAGCAGGTATTTGATTCTAACATTGAAATGTTATTTTTTTAATTTAGTTTTTACCCTAATTTTTGTTTATCCTTCGAAAATATTTTGGGTAGATTATTGATAAAATAACTCGTGGAGCAGTTTGTGTTTTAGAGATAAAAGTGTGGATATATGATACGCTCAAATAGAACATTATAATGCTAATTAAATAATGAATTATCAATCGATACGTTATGTACAAAATCGCAGCATTATCTCATTACTCGGCGATATTGGGAAAAGTGAACACGAACATGTACGGAGACCCGCGCGAACTCTACAGCGTGGGTCAATACAAAGTTATACATCCGCGATCAGTCCGATATTCTCATGTAATGCAAATAGAGTTCATTCCATCGCGCAGTTTCTGTTTGATTGTCTAACATAATTCTATTCAACCTAGACATTCATTTAGAGTCAATAGAATTTTGCTATTTTAATTAATATTGAACGCGTAGCGCAAAAATACATGCGCAGGAAACTTCATTTTTGTTATTAAAAATCATTTATGTCTCATGTTAAGAAAATATTGTGTTTATTTATTTACACTAGTTTTGTACGTTCAACAAAATATGTCTGTCATTCGCTGTCAACAAAGTTCGGAATAGTTTTTTTTTTGTGATGATAAATTTTTTATGACTTCAAAATAATGAAAACGAGTTTGAATGTTTTCAAATGAAACACCTGTTTATGAAGTGTCACTGAATATCAAAAAGAATAAAGCGAGAATGACTATCGGCGCAACTGAATAAAAAGATAGAGCCATAAATGATTCTGCATCAGAATTCGAATGCGCTGAATGTTGATTGTATTTTGTGCAAACATGCAATGGTGATGTAGTTGATTGTAAACAAGCATCGATCGGAGAGTTCGCGCGCGTCATGACTGGTAAAAATAGCATTCGAAAGCATCTTACATTATTGGATTCAGGAGGAAAAGTCTAATAATCCAAACGAGCTGAAGCCGGTCTCGGCGAGCGCCGACGGACAAAACACACATTTTGTAACGCGTCAGCGACCACGCGGATACCGATTTCAACTTGTTGATGGCCTCGCGTGACGACCGATTTGTTCTACGCCGGAATACAGTTTTCTACGAAACAACCCTGCTCACGAGTAATCAGTCACTTCCAGGTGGATTGCCGTTATATGTGCGACTGATAGTTTTTTGTTAAAGCGTCACAGTAAAAACTTCAACAAAAAGACATTTTCAAACGATCTTTTTTATGCTGACAAGCATGCTTTTTTATATCAACTTGTACACATCATTTTTCTGAAGTATTTTTTTCGATATTTTGTTCACTTTTTATTCTAAATTATTATCGTAAATTTTACTTCAAATAATTCAAGTGAGTACATTATCGCTGCAAAATTATTTGAGCAAGTTAAAAAACAGTAATTTCACTTGCAGTTTTTGAAGAATCCAAGAACTGTAATTTCTTTTTAAGAAACGTTAAATAAAAAGGAAAAGTTTTCTTAGTTACATCGGATGAATTTAAATTTTATTTCCATCGCGAAAATAAAGATGCTATCGGGATTTTTCGATTAAAGCATTCTACCGATAAGATTGCACGACAAAAGCTATGATTATAGAAAAGTCCGTCACGTCAAATGGTATATAATGCTTTAAAGCAAAAATTAGAAGACAAAGATTACTACCGCATTTAGAAGCCCGTCAAATTCATCAAATCTGATCTCAACTAATATTCGAATGTGATAAAAATCACAGTTTCTTTGAGGAATTTCATTATATTTTTTTTTACAAAACAAATTTCTTAATTTTATTGCTCAAAAATAATATATAAAACATTATTTTATTAATTAAATCACGCAATTTTGAAATAAAACGGATTATTTTTAATTGATAAAAAAGTAATACCTGTGGGCATTAATTTATAATTTAAGAAACATTTGATTAATTAATATGAATATTTATATGTTAATTAGTCTCATTAAAAAACATTTAATCACATTCCTGTTCTTGATTTTAAGAATGATTAAAAGTTTTACTTTGAACTGACAAAAAAACACACATTTATATTCAATAGTAATGTACACATAACTTTGAATTACTGTATGGAATTTCAGTCTTTTTATTAAATGAAAAGCTCTCTCTTTAATTTCAATGAACTCATTTTTGAATGCTTAAAATTCTCAAATTCCATTATTAATCAATGTATTTCAAAATTAATGAAATGAAGTTCATAATACCGCACATTTTCTTTTGACAATACAAAAATCATCATCTCGTAAAAGTCATTACTTCAAAGTAACGTTAGTTTTAATGTTAATCAGTTAAAAGTAAAAAAGTTGCAAGAAATATTGGGAAAACAATATCAAAATTACATTTAAAGAATTTATTTTCTCCGCGTAAGTGCCCAATTTGTTTCAATTCAAATTCGCGTGCGGACAATTTTGCAACTAAATAATTCTTTGCAACAGAAATTACCAGACGTACGTGTTTGTGCGTACACAGCGGGCTTTCTAATAAGAAACAAAAAGTTTATGAATTTTCCATCATGCACTTCTACGATCTCCATAATAAATCATCGAAAAAAGCGCAAGTTCTCGCGAAGCAGCCGTCAGTATTCCAGTGGGATGTACACGTACAAGCATGTTAATCTTGAGTGCAAGGCGTTTCATGGGAAACGCCCTTTATGCATAAAATGCGATTTATGGCGACCGTGAGGAAAGTTGGGTAATACTTTAGAAGTGCTACGGGACGGATGAATCAAGCCGAAATAATGTATGTCGTGCGAACAAGCAGGCAATGTCCGACTTCCCCAACGATGCTGCGAAATAAAGTAGCGATTGTCTGTTGCGCCAAAAGCAGTTTCCCGTCAGCCAATTTTTCCTTTCACGTCTTTTTATTGTCAATCAACAATTGCAACTTCTTTTCGGACAACCTTTTAAGTGAGTTATTTCAAAAAGAAAAGCGCAAGGAATTCAACAGAACAGTGAAAAAGATGATTTAAGAATACTGTAAGCTAAAATAAAGAAAACGCCGAAAGTTGAAAATAATATTTTTTTGTCGTTTTTTAAGAGACAGAAGACATGTCTTTGAAAGAACTTTTTGGGATTGGAGAAAAAGTACTAAAAATGATGCTAAAAATAACGGAACGATATCGAGAGAGGAAATAAAACAGACTTTAGTTTCGTAAGCTTTTTGAATTCAAAATTCTCATTTTATAAAGAAGTTGAATCTAGTTTTTGCTCATAAACAGAACTTATTTATTAACTTACTTACAAATGATTAGTTTCGCAATAATATATTTTTATCAATTTATAAGGTAATTTAATGACTTCATTTTTCAAAGTAGAATTCATTTAAATTACTGACATCAAAATCAGAAACAATAAATTGTAACTTATATAAAAAAGAGTACCAATTAAACTAAATTAGTTTTTGCTCGCAGTAATTGAAAACTCAATTGCTTTTTGCTCCCGATAACGTGTAGTTTACACTTTCTTAGTGCAAAATTACGAATCAACATGGTCTCGCACACGAGCGAATGATTTTTGTTTCCTTTTTGTTAACGCAACATTTTTATTTCCTTTTTTGCCAACTACATATTAGATTTAATAGGATTCAATGCAGAGCGTTAACTAAATAACCTTTGGCTCTAAAGTGATTTGTAACTTATAACTCATAAAAACGATGTACCAACTCGTAAATTAATTAAGTTACGCTGTTGTAAAGTAATTTATCCAACTTTCAAGTTTGAAATTAAATATCAAAATCTGATCGATTTGCCAGCATATTGCCTACGATAAAAGTATCTCAATTTCTTGTCTCTAGACTCTTATTTAGCTTATCTGACTGTTTTAAAAATAAACAAATAAAGGCTTCACGACGAGGACTGATTTGTCTGAAAAAGCTTTCTGCTGAAAAAATCAATACTTTTACAAGAAAACTCAAGGACATGCTCATAAACATGTGTTCGCTCGCAAGCAGACAATCTTATTGCGCTCAATCGGCCGGCAACTGCTACGCTCTCGAATCCCATAAGGCTAGTCGATATACTCATATAACGTGTATTATAACGGCTACCTCTCACCCGACGTAAGTCCGACTGAATGATACTTGCAAACTCGTACCTTAGCACTCTCATAACATAACCGGACTTATGTAAAGAAATACGCAATGTCCGATGTACGGGTTCCAACAGCTCGAATATCATCTTGATATTCGTTTCGTTTTTCACGCTCAGCATTTCCTTGTCAACTTTTCCTCACAGTCATATTACTTTCCATTACATTGGAATCAGAAACCAAACGAAGAAAAAATGATGCGCAAAAATGGCTAACTCCATTAATTCTAGTCACGTGATTTTCGCAAAAATCTGTTCGACGCTCGATCCAATTCAGCGCGAATATAATTCTTTTCCTCCGATTGACTTCTTAAAGGAAACACGAAGTGATCGGAAAATCGCTGGCAGGGTAATGAAATTTATCGGTTTATCGATCGCAGAGAAGCAAGGTTAACGAGTGCAGTTTTTTGATTTTGTTGATTAAATTTTTGTCGTCGAGCTGTCTTTTTATTTTGTCATGCAATCGCGTTTCCCGAGCGGAGTCAATAAAGTCTCAAATTAAAGTATGTTAATGCCCGGCGAGAGAAGCGGTCGGAATGTCAAGGAAGTATGTAGAACTTGAGTGTATATAGGTGTATATTATATAGGTGTGTGTATGTATATATATATATGTATGTATGTATGGTTATTAGTTCTGCAGTTCCGTTTCAACTCATATTCATAATTATTTTCAAAATTCTTACTTCAAATATAAATGAAGATAAAAAGAATCATTTTTTCGTGTCGATTATGTATACATTTTTGCGCCGATATAATATAGCTTATATTATACATGTAAATATATATCGGAAAGAAATAAGTTTATATTGAATAAGGCGACGAGTGGAAATTGAATTTCGCATTATTTTTACTCAGAGCCTATAAACCTTAATCCTTAGCGTCGATCGGCAAAAATTGCGTAATAAGGTCAACAGAAGTAGGTGAAATGTGGCTAATACGAATCGTCGTTTGGGTTCATTTGCGACCGGCAAATCGATGCGCGATTGGCGACGCGATTGGCACGTGAGAATAAAGCAAGTCAGTCGAGACACGCGCACCGTCTAAACATCAGCGATAATTAAAGCTCCGTACAATCGAATCACGCGGTAAATTACAATTTTATCGGTCGAATCTCTGCCGGCCATCTCGCGACTCAACCACAAAAGGAGGACGTTGCACTTTTCTATTTATAGCTAATCGATACCAATCACAAGTCAGGACGAAGCGCTCGTTTCGTCCGCGAAATCTTACTGCTGCGCTGCTTCATCTCAGTCTTTTCGATTTTCTAACATTTTGAACATCATTGTACTTTGGCAGTAAAAAGAAGGAAATAGAAAATGTAATTGTTAGATTTCAATAGCCACTTTCTTGAACTGATCACAACAGCGAAATGTGATGAAAAATATCAAGTACTTGTAACTGATTAAAGAAATATTGAGGTATACTAAAAGTTGAAAAAATCTGGTTCAGACAATATGACATTTCGATACGAAAACTGACATTAACATAAAAGGAAGAAATTGAGAATTTAACTCTCATTGAAGAAAAATATGCAATTTTCCAGCTATATTGACTTAACAAAGATATTATTTTTATTTTAACTCATTTTCTTAGTAAATTTAAAAAGATTAGTGATTTTTCTTGATCAACAGTCGTGCCAGTAACCTTTCATTTTTAGTAACTTTAATGTAACCAAGTTACTTTGTGTTACTCGATTTATTAATTAAATTATCTGAAATTTGTTCGTTGTTAACTCACTTAAGTAGACTTCCTATGTTTTACTGAACCACTAGGTAATTTTTGTCTATACTAACTTGCGGTTGAGATACGTTTTTCAGCTTCAATTGACTATACGGTTTAATTACTAATTACGATGATTATTTTATTCTAACAGTCGGTAATTATTGAGTTACTTTTGTAGTTTTTTCTATTTAATAAAGTAATTTAATCAAGTTACTATTATTGTTTATAGTTATACTTTAAATTCATTCATGTACATTTTGTTTTTGGTTAAAATTTAAAAGTTTATTCGAAATGTACTCTGAAACGATTTTGTTTCAATTTAATAATTTGCTTGACCGTTTTAAATATTGTAAATACCTTAATTTGTAACTCAACCTAATTAGTTGTTGCCCATGTTAACGATTAACTCAACTTAGTAACTCTTCAACTGTAGTCACATTTGACTTAACTAAGTTGTTGAATTTGGAGGCATCATTAGATGTTCAAGTTACTCACGTGACTTTGAACTTAATAAAATTTCAAACTCCAATGCAAAATTGCTAAAAAGTTAACTGCGACAGATGTTTTTATGATTTTTTTCCAACTGTAAGAGATAACGAGGTTCCGAGTAATGGAATTTCATTCTACCATATGGTTGGCAACGATACTATCAAAGTTTGAATAATTAATCAAACGAATAATTGAAAATTTTATCTGGCTTGTAGTTCAGTCTAAAAAATTTATATCAAAGTACTGAAGCTTCGAAAAACTAGAGGCGTGTTTGATTTGAAATATGAATCTCATGTAACAAAATTGTTGATTTCAGAATTGCATATCCCGTTTTTCACTTTTTACATAAATGGCATTCGAACCAATTTTTGTTGAAAGAGTTCGTTCTATGAAAAAGTGTCTTTTAACCTCCAACTAAATTGTGAACGATCAATAATATTGGCAAAGTGCGTGAATTCAGTCTGCGAAATGTTTGCTGCGATGGTTTTACATCGTTATAATAAGCATCATACCTCTAGTCATAATGCTAATAACAACAACTCAACTGGCACAAGTCATAGCCGCATCAACAACAGCAATCACCTTAACAATAACGTTAACAACAATCGCACAACAAATCACAGAGGGGTAAGTCTTTTTGAAGAAGCACCTGTAAAGTTTATTTTATATGATATATATTTATGGCATTTTATGAAGATGACTATAATTCAGAAAAAATGCTATCTATACAGGCATTTATTTATTTATGCACTGATACAAAAAAGTTTGAATAATTACAAACATTATTTACTCGAAAACTGTGCGCATGAGGTTTTTACGCACTCGTGCGCGAAAACGGTATTCCCACTAGTGTATAAAAACCTACATTGTTTCTACAAAAGTTCATTCAGATGCAATATTAAATTTATTTATTTTACGTACTCATTCTAATTTTTGTTTCAAATCATTAAACTCACTACTGAATCAAAGAAAAAAAACGAAAACCGTTTTCGTTTATTATAATTTAATTATAAAAATGAATGAGAAAGTTTTATGTTCAATCAGAATTTAATAAAAAATGTAAAATCACTACCTTACCGACATATACTAATTCGTCATTGTATGTTATTTTAATGATATTCAACATTTAAATAAATAAAAATTTTAAAACCGATAAAATATTTTGTTTATTAAATAATTTTTTTCTGGAAAATAATTAAAAGTTATATAATACAGTTGGACATTAAAATAAAATTAATTTTTGCATTCAGGTGAAAATCAAATTAAGTCTGTAATGTACAGAATTTTTTTTGGTCTAATTTTATTTTTGAGTGTAAGGAAATATTAATTATTATAAAATCTGTGAAAAATAACATTTTATAACTTTTTAATCATTGACCAATTTATAATATAGAAAGAGTGAAAAATGAAATTGATCTTTTTAGAATATAAGAGTAACTGTATTCAAGAGTCCATTGGGTTTTCGTGTGCAAGATTTGACGTAACTGCATGCACTTGCTTATATACCTGTTGCTCAATTCTTTGTAGGATCATTGGATGTTTAGAAAAAAACTTCACCACACGAGAATGAACAACTTTCAACTGTTTTTGTAACTACGATTGATTCGGTCTTACAAAACTTCCCGGCCCGCTCTAAGTAAATGCCAATTGATTTCAGATCGATCGAACTGCAATTGTTTTGTAATAATATAAAAACAAATACGGAATGAATGTGATCGATCTATGGTCGAATTCTATCGTAACAGGTTTATTGATACTGATCGGTAAATAGAAATTTGTTATATAATTGATTAATTTTTATAAAAGATAACATATCAAACTTATAGATATAAAATAACATGAAAGTCAACCGATATTTCCCATCTATATTTTAATATTTCAAACGATATATGTATTCATGGTTGAAAACCATATATGGACAATATTTTAACTATACTTTATTAATATATCACATTATATAATATATACTTCATATATATTAAATTTAATAAAGTTTCTTTAGTATATATATATAGAATACATTGTATATCTATTATATATACATATAATTATAAAATAAATTAAGTATGCACATATCAATCTCGTACTTATTATATGTGATATTACATAAGCATTACTATTATAATTTTACGTATAATTTAGTACATATTTTCTATAGAAAAAAAAGAAAAAAAAAATTACACTAAATATAAAGTCTGAATTTTAACCCTTTGAAGAGACACTGTTTATGTTTTATTCTCATAGGTCATTTAATCTGAAGCCAAATTTTCAGTTCAAACGAGTTGATATTTAAACGAAGAAGAGTGTTTCAATTTTGTCGTAGACGAGTTTAAAACGTGATTTTAATTGAGCGGCGTTAATGCATGTAAATGAAGATGCCAGGACATCGTTCTCCAAGTGAGTCGATAACAAGCGCAAGAGAAACGATCCGAATTAACACTTAGATTAAAACAGCAACGTCGCCCTATATAGCGCTGATTGTTCGGCGGATATTGAGTTGTGCAGAATATCGATTACCGGTCGCAGCTAAGAGACACGTTGAGCCGAGAAAAACAAATTCATTTAAATGCATGTATTCCGACGCACTGGCACCGGCTCAATCGGCGAAGACAAAAAATACCTCTATACTTATTGTCTCGTGTGGCGATGACGCTTTTTGCCCCTCCTCCTCTCTCTGTCAGAAAATCTTCCGAGTGATTTCGGACTGTTTGCATTCTGTAGGTGCTCGTATAAAAATGACACATTTCGCACACAGTGCTATCTCAGGTAGGACCAATAAATTAGCTTTTTAATAATTCATTAGACGTAGTCCACGAGGTAATAAATCAATCTCGAAATGCGGCAGGAAAAACAGCTCAGTTCGGATTATTTCTTATTCATGGCACAGACTGGAAAATATTTCTTTACTTTGTTATTCGATTTTTGAATCTGAAAATCAATTTCCAATCAAACAACTTGCTTTTTGTACGAAACACATTGTATTTTGTCCAAAAATAAAAACGACTTATTGGAAGTAAATTTTATTGATTTAAGAAAATTAGTAGCTTATATATTTAGTACACATATGGAACCAAATATAGATCAATAATACCATCAATTTTATATGTGTCTAAGTAAAAGTACATGTACTACATGTATAAATAAATATTCTTGTACTGTATATCCTTTGCTGTACAGTAAAGCATAATATACTATATAAACTAATGGGTATATACGCGTGCACACTAGTCTGGTACATATTATATATGGCCATATATATAATATATATGGTGTATGTATATATGTAAAGCCATATATTGCGTGTATAGTATATAAGAATATAAATTTCATTGCATATAATTATAAATATTGCAACGTGGTTACAAGAATCCCCTGCAGAGGAACGTATTTCTATAATTTTTATTATTAAAGGAACTTTCGATCATGAGTTTTCTTCTTCGACTTAGAGAACGAGTCATTCCCTCTGCTTCGGTTCGGCGGGGGAGTTACTTTTCAAGCGCTGCGAGGACTCGGAGGAACTGGGACTGCGCAGGCGTACCGATTTATTCTGTATTTTAAAACAGATTAGCGGTCGCGAAATCATTCGCACAACTCCAAAATCGGAGCACTCCAATGACAAACAGATTGTTTTTTATTTTGTAAATATATTTCTTCTATGCAAATTAATTTCGTTTGGTAATTATAATTTATAGATGATTCGTATGAGTCTGACATCCAAGACATTATTTCATTGATTTTATAAAATTGACTGAAGAAAAGTTAAATCATCAATAAATTAAATCGTTTAAATAATAGATTTAAAAGATAAACGTTAAAAAGAGAGGAAAGTATAATAGTTTGGGATTTAATTCGACGGATATTGCTTTTGTTTTACTTCACGAGTGTTTATATTATTGAGCGCCGTTGACGAGAAATCTTCGGTCACGGGGCCTGATCGTCATCCGGACTCAGTAATGGTGCGCGCGCATAAAACTTGAGGCAGTTGCGGTATACGCAACATAAGTAACGGCGAAAAATCATCATATCATAATTTTTCTTACATATGTATATATGTATTTATATCTTCAT
>JABFQD010003974.1:0-12404 GCA_022817045.1 Psix sp. ZL-2020 | reverse complement strand
TTTGAAATAATTTATATGTAAAATTAAAAGCAATATAATGTATGTGAAAATAAAATAAAAGTGAATAAGAACGTTAAATAAAAGATAATACAAGCCTATTCTTAAAAATTATATCAAATTTCTAATAACAATTCTAATAATAAGAATAATTTAGAATTAAGTTTGATTAAACCATTTTGGTACATCATTAAAATAATTTATTGTTAACTTAACAAAATATTAACCTTAAAAACTCTAAAGCCATTTTACATGATTTTATATAGTCGTATTATATTATGTATCTTGAGTGCATGATGCGTATATACAAGAGGTCAACCGATGTTTCCTCGTGAGAACTAGGGATTAAAATAGGCCAAACATCCTACAAACAATGACCTAAATACATTTTAATTTCGTCATATTTAGCAGTTTCATGAGAAGAAAAAATATTTAGATTTATATTGAATTTAAATTTAATTTCAACATTATAATGTCATGATTTATTCATTTTTATACAATAGCTTTACTTTTTTCGGCTGAAATTTTTTCCGAATGTACACATTTTACTTTTTACTGACAATTGCTGTTACCCCAACATCGAAGCAATGTCGGCGGAGTCATTTCTCGTCAATATTATAGAAATGTTTGATTTAATTTAATTTATGTTAGTAATTACAAACTAATATTAATATAAAATATATTGCTTCTAAACTATGCTTAATACATCCCAATATAAGGTGCTTTAATTATATACGAGATTAAAAAAATATATTTTCTACTTTATTGGAAATATTATATTACAATTAATTTTCGTACAATTTTTCTCATAAAAAAATTCTTTTCGTAAAAGTTGAATTCTTAGTCAACATCTCATATACGTTTTTTACTATATGTATGTTTTGAAGTTTTTTTCTATATCTAACTGACAGGTGCCCCGATGTCCAAATGATGTCGGTACTGAATTGACTACATATAAAATCCCAATTAAAATGTCATCCTATTAAAAAATTAATTTTTTATACCGGTGTTTATTATTGCTTAGATTTATTTTACTATTTCTATATAATTTTATTTGCATTTTAAGATTTTAATAAATGTTATTTTCTTTTTCTATTTCAATACATATATATTTTTGTGCTAATCATATTTTGTAATTTGTTAATTTAAATAAAACGAAATATTTGAAATTAGTATCTAATAAAAAGTAACATTAATATACCAAGATCGATAATGATTGCTAATTATTGACACGTTTCTCAGCGAATGACATAGCACTTTGTGTTTTAAAAATTTATTAGATGTTTTCAAAACACAACTTCTTGTATCATCATTTTCTTTGCTTTCGTTTAGGAAATTAAAACTAGTATTAATAATTACATGTTTTCTTTAGTTATAAAATATTAAAACAATTATTTAGGGTTATTAATAAATGAAATCAGCAGACAAATTGTTTTATATTAGGCAATATAAAACAATTTTATAAGTAGCATTGAATAAAACAATCCGAGTCAAAAGTAAGAAATTACTACCTATTTTTATTTCCAAATTTAGTATGATATTATTTTATTCATCATGCAAAAAGTAAATATTGGTATTTTGAGCCAAAGAGTCAAGCTACCAACATCTTTTTTTAAAAAATGAATAGTTTTAATGTTATAATTACAAATATATCAAACAAATTAAACTTAATTTTTGTTAATTCATTTTACATCAATCTTAAAGGTGAGGATTAAACTCAAAAATTAAGAAACAGCAATTGAACTATAATTATTCTGCAATCTAAATATATTTCAATTGTGTGTTTAAGCATTTTTTTGAACTTATGTATGTAAACTTCTTTCATTGGTTTTTAACAATTCGTTTCATTTAATGATTCATCATTTATATATAGTATGATAATATTCATTTTTCTAAATATTTATTTAACTACTATTTGAAATGTTTTATAAATTTTTAAGGCATTATATTTATATTTTTCATATTTTTTTCTAATTTGGTTGTACATGTATTAAAAATTAATACTGCTGGTTTTACTTTATTAACTTTAAGTATTAAAATTTGTTATATTAAAAAGAAAACAAAATTGGATACCAACCGGTGTAGAAAAAACTGATCAATTTATGATAATAATTTGATCGCAATCTGATGTTGCATTTTGATCATAAAATGATAATTCTGAATCTTAGATCATATTGTGATCATTGCATGATCAAAACGTGATCTTGTCTCTTAATCATTAAAAAAATCACTATAAGTTGATTTAAATCACTTTTTAATCAAACTACAATATACTTATGATCACAAAATTAAATGTTTCAAAATAATGATCATTTAATAATTGATATACATCAAAATAAGACCAAAATAATATCAGAAAAACATAAGACTTTTTTCACTCAAGAAAAACTGAATGAAGTCAGTCTTTCGCAACAGTAAACATTCATCTGAGTATTTTTTTAATTTACTTTAGATTAGTTTACGTTTCAATTTCAAATATATGATTTTCATTAAGAGAACAATTACCTCGTATGAAATTATTATTTAATAAAAAAACTTTAAAAGCAAATGAAACATATATATAACATATTTTATTTTCTTATTTTTCCAACAATAAAACTTATTAATAATCAACATGAATTATGAATATTAAATTGAAATGAATTAATATTTTATAAATTATTATTGCTGTCAACAAACTCCAGTGTAGTTATTCCTTTTCTTACCTCCTCGTCTTTTCTCTGAATTTGTATTTCTCTTTCATTAGCCAGTTTATTGCAAAATTATTTTATTTTATACATTTACATATTTATTATACTATTTCAAATCTTATTTAAAATTTCAATAATTAAACTCATTTTTAAATATGTAAAACGTTTATTAAAAAAAAAGAAAAAAAACAAACAAACAATCCTATATAAATTAATAGATAGAAAAAGCTAAAACTATATTCGAATCGATTAATAATTATCTACTTTTTTTAGTGTGTATTGTAGGTCAGAAGTGTCATAGCTCTTTTTAGACTATTAATGTCTATTTTATCTTCCTTAATATGTCCTAAGTTAATCTTAATAATATTATCTTAAATAATATATCTTATATATATAATCTTAAATAATAATTTTAATATATAAAAGAGTTTTTAAATACTTTTTAAATACAAATTATGAAATGTAACAAAATTATTATTTGGATATTGATATGAAATCAAATAATATTGAAGCATTAAAATTGGCTACCCAAAACTGCTACTAAAAATGAATCAAGAATTACTTCTCTTACATCTTTTCTGCTGCCAGAAATGAATATAAATTTTAAATTTGATTGATATGCACCCGTTAAAAGTTTTCGACACTTTTACTGGATATTTTATAATTTTTGTTTTTAAAATAGTCACAAGTTTATAGTATTATTTCACTTTTCTTTATATATTTTTACTTAATTTATATTATAAATTATTTATTATATGAAATGTTATCTATAAAAGGAGAATTATATTTTCAATTCTTTTACGCACTAAAAAAATGTTTAAACTAAATAAATTTTATGTCACATTTTATATATACATTATCATCATATAATTTTTATAATCGATTGTTATGACTTTGAGTTTTTGATAATTGTATAAATTTTTCAAGATACATTCATACCCAAATTTTTTATTTTTATGGTGAAAAACTTATATATTTATTAGTAAGAGTACCAAAATTAAAAATAATTCAAAACATATATTAACTGACAAAACAATTAAAACTTTACGTTCCATTTGCCAAACTGAAGTTCTGCAGAAATTTTTCAGAACACACCTCCTTTTTTGGTTAGTTTGTTCTCCTGAACCAGGACATAGTAATTTATTTGGAGGGATGGTTAAACCATGTTGATTCGTTTCAATAGTTTCCAAATATTCTTTTTTTCTTGTCAAATTTATAATAATGTAAATCACAATAAATATTTATAAATATTGAAAAATTACATATCATGATACTATTTTTTTAATTCATTTTTTAAATTATTCACATATTTTTACAACACTGCTAGACGATAGTTCCTAGAAACCATTTTTTACTCCATATTGATATAATTTATTTTTTTGTATTTCTATATCTTTTTTCGAAATAAAAATAGTTTTTTTCGATTCCCAATCATTTCATAATATCAAATAATACATGTTCTCATTATCTTCAGATTTAAATGTGGACATTTTAATCAAAGTGACAGATTTGAAAACTTTGACAGGTTATAAAACAAATTATTATTGGTTTAAAAATTCTAAAATTTTCAATTCAATTTCGCAGTAATACATCAATTTTAAAGTCTTGTATAAATCTCTACATTGATAAATTTAACTATCCACTGTTCTTACTCCAACGAAATTTTTAATATTCCGTGCTAATGTAGTTAAATTTTTATTGATTCAGTTTGAATTTCTTTTCAGTCCAGATATTATAAATAACATTTGCAGATTTATTTTAATATTTTACCTTTTATTCTGATATTGAGTAGCATAAATTTATTAAAAAATATGCATTCTAAATTTTAAGATAAAATGTAACTGAGAAGTAATTTTGAATAATAATCAATTTTAATTTGTATTTATTGAAATTGTTTGATTTTTTTTATGAATAATATTTTTTTCAACACAAAATTATTTTCAATAATTGTTTATAATTTTAAATAATTTGGATGATAGCATTGTTGAACGTTATATTTTACGTAGTTTTTGAACAATGAGTTATGAAATACGGACACTTATAATTTTTGAAAATAAATCGAGTAATAGCTAATTTTGAAAAACATGAAAAAAATGTGAAATTTTTCAAAGGAAAAATTCAACCGATTCAGTGGAGAATTCGAAAAAATTCAATCTAATGATATCGATGACAATGGTATATTTTAACATTCTCTATACAAATTTTATGATACTCTATGATTAAAAATTTCTGATTAATTATCATATTCAATATGGAGTTCTTATAGTGATAATTAAATGAGCGTAAGTAAATCAATATATGAAAATTTAATCCAAATGTCTGATGATATATAAATATAAGTGAAAATGAAAATGTTAGGTGAAACACTGTACACGAATATGGAAAAATATTTCAAGCAGGATTTTCGTGATTACGTTTTGGTATTTTCTTGAATTATTGAGTATAACATGAATTTTATACTTATGAAATACGTTATCTATCACATGAAAAATATGATTTTTACATTGATTTTGATATGCAAAGTTTTTTTTATTTTAGCTTAGTGCGTAATAACAAGTTTAAATTAATGAATTTTCTTAGCTTCATATAATAAAATAGTCTTGAATAGTACAGTTATACATTTCTTATCAATAAAAAACAAATCGGTTGGAAAATTTTTCATGATAAATAGATTTAACATTTTTTTCTTAAATGGTTCAGAATTTTCTTACTACATTTTTACCCGCTAATGTCATTATTTATAGAATTCTCAACTTTGTTAATGCGGAGCACGAAGATATACTAGAAAATCAGTATAATATTATTTCATACACTGTATAATAGTATATCAAACAGCTGCTTGCTAAAATGGAAAAACGCTGTGTTAGTTTTTATTTCATTTGATCATATATACACTGATCAAAAAAAGCAACATCCTAATTTGATCGAAATTTTGTCATTATTTAACTCACCGCATCTTCCTGAATTTTTATTGAAAACGATTATTTTTTTATAAAATTAAAGCTTAAACTCTCTTCTTTAAGAATATTATAAAAAAAGTTATACTTTATTTGTTATAAAAAATGTGTATATTTAGTGTAAACAACCTGTAAACGAAAAAAATGTTATTCAAACTCTTTCCCAAGTTTCTTGAACATGTTCAGGAAAAAAAATTTCCCTCAGAACCCATATTTTTGTAATGGATTATTAAAAGTCATCATTTTCTAAACAAAAAGAAAAAAAGTTTCGTTTTTCGATGAAAATCGTGTTCTATTTTCGTACTTTTTTTAGTGTTATTGAGAAAAATCTTAGATAAACATGAATTTAAATAAAGCGGGATAAGTATGGGATATTGATAGCGTAGCTTTAGCATGGCTATGGCATGGTCAACATACGGTTATGGCATGGCAATGGCATAGCAAGACAGTAGTGGCATGGTAACGGGGCCAAGCAATGACATAGCGATGACATTGCAAAGCATAACATTAGCATGGAAATGGCATGGCCGTATCAGGGCAGTGACATGGCAATAGTATGGCAATGAAATAGCATTGGCAGAGTAATATCTTATCCAATATACCAGAATTTTGTTCAGAAGGAAACACAGATATTCTTCATCGAACGAAGAGTTAGATTGTTGCAAAACTGACATTAACTTCGATGATGTAGACTTTTAGAAACTTGTATACAATGGATCTCCGTTAACATTAGCCGGAAGTGTAATATCAATTTTAATCAGTTTTTGCTGTAAGACAATTTATAAATTCAAAAAACTGCTAGAGATCAAATGCCAGCTAAAAGGGCATTTGGTTTTTATTGTACCGGTTGCTCCTCGATTCTAAAAACTCAAAATTCTAATTGTGACAGATGTGAAAATGTAAATTTTCACATCTGTTAACAACTCAGTTGACAACTTTCACACGTCAATAATTATAGACCTACAAAATTATAAAAATATTTTTGATGTGATTGGTGGGGGGTTGATGGGAATGCAAACAGCTAATTTAACATAGAGAAATCTTGTCAAGCCCAACGAATGTATTGTTTATGCGGAATACGGATAGTTTAAAAGTCTTCAAATCATCTAAGTTCAATGTTTAGCCGTCCTATCTTAAAATCAAAGAATTTTCATTTGCTTTGCGAAATAACCAAGAAAATAACATGCTTGCTGGTTTACGGTTTGGCGAGGAAAAACCTATCCTAATTTATTTATGGATAACTTCGTTGATGAATTCTAAAAATTGTATGGAGGAATTGAAGTTAAAATACCGCAAATTGAATATCCAGGAAAAGTAAGTCCATCTATTCTAAACTGAAGGACATGCTATTTGTTATCTGCAATGTATAAATGTAAATTTGTTAAATGTTAACAAAAAGGCGAATCGATTGATAGAAAAGGCGAATCAGTTGTTTTCTCATAAGAAAAAAAACATCAGAGCATGCTCGTCAAGTTTTCGAAACGGGTAAACTACAAAAAGTAGTAAAAAGTCCAACATTTCTCAGAATTTTCGCATTTCATTTCATTCTAACAAGAGTCGTGGATAAATTACATTGTCTCTACTTAAGTATAACAAAACACAATATCATAAATCTGTTTTTAGATCCTCAATATCGTGGTGAAGATTGGTCTGTAACCCATAATATGTCCATTATAATCCAAATTAACCAATTAAACCAATTAAATCTGTTAAATCATGGGAAATATATAAATAATCGTACAAATTAATTAAACACAAAAACAGCAATTTATTGAGTATAAATGTTCAGCATATTTTGTGTTTTACTTAATAAAGTACAAAATATTGCGAGTGTGTGTACTTAAGAGAGAGTCAATGTGACCTGTGTGAATTTTTAAAGGCGGAGCAAGGTGAATTCACAAGGGAGTTATAAGGGAAGTTTGATTCATGGTGACAAATCAAAATAGCTAGTATATTGATACACAACAAAATCGATTACTACTCCATCATTTGTTAAGAGACTTCAGACAAAAATATAAGATATGTCTTATTGAAAAGGTGTTGAATTCAAAATTTTGTTAATTATATATTCAATCCCTCTTCTTATAGATTTGTTGGATCCAAGATATTCATCATTTATTTTCTCGATATTCAGAACAATTTTTTTATAATGCACAGCTCATAGTTTTAAATATTCATTTTTTACGCCGCATTTCTGATAATGTCAAAAATTTTGGTCCTGTCCATGTAACATCTTATATGCAACACTTATTTTTTTTTTTTATTTTAAATTAAAAATCATTAAGAAGACAAAAGAGATATTATTTACGAAAGTGAACTTGAAAACTTCAAATAAAAATTTATTCTTCAATTTATATTTCCAGAAATGCATATAAACAAAAAAAAGTCATTCACTAAAAGAGGATACTAGCATCTTACAATATAAATAATTAAATATGAATTATTAAACTATTGTAATTGCCATGGAATAAATAAAATGATTTTTGAACGTTTCGTTGATGTTTTTGTTGTTTAAAATTTTCATTCATAAACCACACGATATTTATTATCATCTATTATTATATATATGAGATCATATATAATCATATTATATGAGATATTACCGTCACTTCTGGCGTTTTGCCGGGCTCACATCTTGATTTCCTACAATTCCCTATTAATCCTTGATCACTAATTGATCAAGATCTGATCAAAAAATGATCTTATACCGTTTTTTAAAACGCAATAATAATACTATAAAATGATCAACAAAACATAATTACTCATCATAGAGTGATCAACATATGATCTATTTGTATCAAAATGAGATATTTGAAAATCGTGATCATTTTGTGATCAAAATTCAACATCAGATTACGATCAAATTGTTATCATAAAATGATCCGGTTTTTTTTACTCGGGAAATTTTATCATTTTTAAGTTGCTGTAACGCGATTATTTATGTATATGCTTTTTTTAATAATTAAAGAAAAAGTTAGAATTTTACCTAGAAAACATGGCGTCATATCATTCAGATAAAATTATAGTCTATTAAAACATTTTTTCTAAGCCGTTGTACCAAGTTCAACTCGGCATACCAGCATTTCTAGCATATGGTTCAATATTTTTAGTAATTAAAAATTTGATTAATTTTCATTAATGCCAAACAAAATGGTTTCAAAATTGGACGAAAAATCTGTGATTTATGACCAATCGATAAGGTGAATTTTCTTTCTCTTTGTATAAACATTAAATGATCGTGAAGTAACTACTCAGAAAAAAAGTTCCTGAACACTAGCAAGTGATAAAAAATAATCAAATAGATGCACACGTTATTATAACCACGAGAGCTATTATACACCTTCTGCTGGCTTTTGTATAATTGTATACAAATGCAGATTTTAAAATATACTAACGAGACGTGAATTTGCTCTTTCATGTTGTGATTTATAGAAAAAAAGTCAGAAATTAAATTTAATATTCATTTTTGCTGACACATTAACGGATATTACGGTGATTAGCTAAGTTACAAATCAGAAATAAATTACTTGCCATATCATCTGATGTTCTGTTACAAAAATTTTTATGCTAGAAATTTACGTACGTTGAGTTAAAGTTGATACAATTTAAAAAAAAAATTTTTTTAACGCCATCTACTAACGAGTTTTAATTTTTGTTAAGACAATAGTTTTAAAGAAAAGGTGTCGAATTTCCATGGTTTTTTTTATAAGAAAGCAGATAATGTAAAACTTCATGAAGTTTGAATGTGATGAAAATTTGTGTACAAAGTTTAGTGTCTCATTTTTTACCAGTGTATTTAAAAAAATTACAAGACGATATTTTTCTTCCATACAAAAAGTAAGCGCTTCCAACTTCTGAAAACAACTTTTTGCATTAAAAGAAAGAAACAATTTTTTACATCCTGTTTCGTGACAATAGCACTATTAGTATAATGTGCAACTGGTTTTCATCCCACGAATGTACTTTTTTCCCCTCGGAAATAAAGCAAAATATTTCAAAGTACCGTTTCAATAGAAACCTATTATGTATAAATGTATGTACTTGAATATATGTGAAAAAAATATTTAACCATAGTGGAAATTGTACTGTTTGAACAATATCACACGATCACAAAAAAATTATAAATAATTTGTATTATTAGTCGAAAGATTAATTTTCCATATAGCTAATTAAATATATCTTAGTAATTATAGTAAAATAACGCATTTTATCTTTTATAAACTACATGTTCTTCTGTGTAGATAATTTTGTGATCATTTCGTGTCATAACTGTTTTATCATAACAGACTTTGTATATTAAATTAAATATAAAAAAATAAATTGCTCTAAAAAATGGTTAACTTTTTTAAAACAATTTTTATTTCAATTTCATTACCTACAAATAAATTTATTTCTTCATCAAAGATATTAAATTAAACTCTTAATTAAAGTACTTGCTAATTACCGTTTATTATAGTTATTTCGAAATTTAAAATGATTTTCCAAACATTAACTCAGTTCATCCAGCTGCAAATAATAACAACTGCAGTTCATAATAATTATTGCCGGCCGAGTGTTGTACGAAGTATGATGTTTTTAAGGCAATAGATGGCGTTGCATCAGCAAACCGTATTGGTTCGTGAATCGGTTGATTGTTGGCGCGTAACACCTGCCACGCTGGTCGCAGGTGAACCGGCGTGTCACACCTCAGTGCTCCCCCGCGGTGTCGGTCGCGTGATCCGTGGCCCGCGCGAGCGCGCGCGCGCAAGTTGCCGCGAAAAATTTGGCGCGCGAATGCTCGCACACACACGCGCGCGCACTGCCGAGCACGAATCCTCGCCTACACGCACACACATCCACACACTTGCAGGCCGCTCGCTCAAAGTCCGCGCGGACACGCTGCGTGCGATCTACTGGTTCTTCCGTGGTTTCGACTTTCGACGATTCGCCGGTGCAGATAGAAGACGCGTATAGCAATGTGGCGGGGAACGCGCGTGCATGTGTGGCTTGCGTGTGCCGCAGCTGCACGCGAGGACTCCTCCATCGTTGATCCGTCATTCTTACTTCGATCATCGTGCCGGCGGTTGGTCTGCGTCCGTTAATCGGATGTGCTGGATTAACGTTACGTGCAATTCCGCTCACTGTTATGTTCTTCTCATTTTATTCCTTTAGAAATGAAGCAATTTATTTTACGCCCGCGTATTCATTATCAAATAACCACGTGCACGGAAATTGCTAAATTTAAAATCTACAAACGTAATGAGTGTGAATGTATATCTTTCTCCTCTAGAGTAGTCATTTTATTTGCTTGTATAACCTTTTTTACTGGAAATGCATAAATTTCTGTTTCGGTCGTAAAATGTAAACATATAATTGCTTAGACTCCGTAAAAAATACAGCACCATTACATAAAAACAACTAATTTTTAATTAACGCATGCTGTTTTCTAAGTATTGACACGTATTCGTTTACTAAATCAATATTTTTGATACAGCAATGATGATGAACAGGAAAGCGCTGGAACAGTACTAGCAAACAACCGTGAGATTTCTGCATTTCTCGGTTGTCTGGTTAAAAATGTGCTCCGTGTAGCTGGACTTAAAGACTACCTCAACAAATGCCACAGTATTGGTTTGATACTGATATAAAACAAATATTTTTGTAATTTATTTTAATACAAATAAATTCAACATATTCATACGTAATTCAATATTTGATTCAATTAATCAAAATTACTGTTTCAACAATTTTGACGAAATTTTTTGTCGAATAATACCAACAAGATTTTCTTTATTACTCTACAACTTCTGCGCTATTATTAAATAATAAAATGTTTTTTATTAAAAAATTAACATGTTGACTGCTTTTAATTATATATGTACTTTACATACCTATATATTGTTTTGTATAATGGCCTCCATTGAAAAGAATACAAAGTTGGTTATTAATGGAGGTAATGGTTATTCTGTATTTTTCTTGAGAATATTTTCATTGTTTTAATTTGAATAAAGCAACAAAATACAGGAAGACGTATATAAAACTATTAGATTATATATAATGCGTGGGATTATTTGATTAATATATTATTATTATTATATTTTTGGAATTAATTCCAAATAAACGATATTATTAAATACAATCAATTTTTAAACACTATCGATTAATATAAGAACTTTTCCTAACATGTTTGGAAAGAGCAATCAAAAAGCAATAACAATCTCAATCAGTTATTATATTATATTATAATTATATCATTAATCATAAAAAAAATCATCTAAATTACTTTGACAAATTTGTTTTTTTAAGAATATCAAAATTCTTGTATAGGGTTATAGGAAAACTATTTCCTAATATCCTACAAACATTTTGAATCAATTTTATTTATTTTCGGAAAAATGTCTTATTAATCACTAGAATAATTTCATATACATTGCATAAATTTATAGATTCACGTTTAATTAAGTAAACACATTTTATTAAAAATCAAATAATTGTAGATGAAGTATTACTATTGCAAGCTTTTTACTGTTCCTTAATTTAATGGTAGGAAATGAAACATCTGAAAAGATTTCAGTCTGGTTTATTTTCGAAATGATTTCTTCTTAATTTGAAATTAATTAATCAAATTGTGTTCATATTAGTACTATTATTTTTATATTACTATACGATAATAAAAAATAAATGTAAATATTTACAACTGTAAAATTGTTCTCATTATTATTGAAAAGCATTTGCCCTAATGGTTTTTAATTCTAACAATACTTTATAATTAGACAAGAAA
>JABFQD010003973.1:0-12404 GCA_022817045.1 Psix sp. ZL-2020 | reverse complement strand
GTAGCATCGTCACCTTAGGTTAAGTTTTTCTCGGTACGGAAATTTTTACTGGCGGTTTCGCTTCTTGAATTAATTTGGTAATTTTTTTGCATTGTAAATTCCGGTTATTTTCAATTCTTTTGGAACAAGAGAACTTAATTAGTTTTTATTTTGACATGTTGAGTATTACGAGTTAATTTTAAAATGAAGAGACAAAGTGGAGCTCGGTCGAAGGATTACGCGAGATCCATGGTTTCGGCTAGTTATCTGGCTGAGAATCAGGGCTTGCCGAAACAACCAAACACCCAACTTGAATACGTCTCATGCTTGTGCTCATTTTTTAAACCGGAGGACATCATCTTTAACACCGGAGATCGATTTTGAGTCACCAGTGTTCCGAACATCATCCTCATCTCGAAACGCTCTCGTGCTCCCGGGTAGGTCTTTGGAGTTTAGACTGACGTTAAGCAGCAGTTTGAATCTCAAAATAGAAATTGTTTCGGCAACTACTCTTTGATGAATTCAAAGCGTAACGGGATCACTGATCAAGACCACGATCTATGGCTGGTGAAGCAGTCGTGCCGCTGTAACTGCTCACCGGCGATATGAAGCTACGACAACAGCGTGGCAAATCAATGAGTCAGAAAAGACGCAGTGGAGTTTCTCGATACTTGACGACTTTGAAACGAGGAATTCGATTTTGGCTTTCAGAGGGAGCCTCGATCTCAAGAACACAAGAATACCTGCGACCATCTGCAGCAAAGCTCTAGTTTCCGTCTCATTGAGAATTTTGAAACACCTCGAGGTAGTTTATTCTTTTTATCGTATATATTGTATGTATTGATTTTGTAGTTGATCCGCAGCGTGCTTCTCCAGTACACGCAGATGGCGTTGCGTGTAAATGAGAGCAGCGTACAAGAGCATGGAGCTCGCCACGGACCCAAGTAGCTCACACTTGCTTTATTTTGGCCCGTAGATGTTTAGCATAATACTTGCCAGAGCCGTCGTGATCTTAGCCGCCTTCTCGCTAATGGTTCGAAGATGATCGTCTAACCGAAGACGAGCGTTGATCCATACACCTGCCTTCTGCTGTTAATAAACACCGCTTCTGTTTCCAAATCCGCCAGGGTCAAACCTACAGAAGTCAGTCATCTTCAAATGGTCATAATGGCTTCACTGGCTACTAGGGTAACATCTACCAAGTGTTTGTCTGTGGCCACCACCTCGATGTCATCTACGAAGCTGACGGTGGTTTATGAGCCAATCGGCAGCTCCAACCTCAGTACCACATCGTACATCACGTTTCACAATAGAGGGTCAAGGAACGAGTCCTGTGGAATACTCAATGTAACAGTGAATGTCCGAAGATCGTCGTTGGTTTCATACACCAGGACTCTATCCCTGTGGTAGTCACGGATGTATGCCAAAACTTCCAGCTGTTGGAGAGCATTAAGAATGCAGCTCCACCTCACAGTGTGCTTGTGTGTGTGTTTTAATGACGGGGAAATGCGTTTAGGCTCCATCAGGTTCAGATTCTCATGTCTGGGCCCACTCGTGTAGGACTCGCCCGAGGATCATACTTACTATAACCCTACGTGTTTCATCCACTCACGAATCCGCCGTCAGGTATTACTTCGCAGGATAGGGTGGGGGACTTTCATGGCAGCCCGCTAATATCAACTTCTTACTAAATGTTTATCAATTTGCGCGCTTCTGGCGCTCTGCTTCTTATAGTTTCATGGTTAGACGTATGGCAAAAACGCATACTGCAATCCTATTCCTCTGCGATGTCAAAGTTAACGGAACCGAGTTCACTGAGGTTCAGGAATGGCGAACGATCTCGGCTAAGTCGCGACGATCGTCATTGAAACGTGGACAGTTGTAGGCAACCTGCTCCACATCTTCGGTCTCCTCACAAGATAAACAAGTTAGAATGTTGTCCAGTCCGAAGCGGTGTTGATATGCTCGGAAGCATCCGTGGCCCATCAGCAACTATGTCACGTAAAAGTCTACGTTACCGTGCTTCCAAGATATCCATTCGAAGATGTCGGGGATGAGACAGTGGGTCCACCTAACGTTCTACAAAGCATTCCAATAAGTCTGTTAACGTCTCCGTGATTCGCTCCTATCTCGTTCAGCTATTGCTCGGCGGTCCGTCGCAAACATCTGCCATCTTCTATTCTACAAATGCTAGTGCTCGTTTGCCAGGATCTCGATGGGCATCATACCGGTGACGATACATACGGCGTTGTAAGATACCATTCGAAATGCGCTGGCTACCCGCAACGCGCATCTTCGGTACGCAGCGATGATGTTTCGTATATATACTTTCGTCGCCATAGTGCTCAACTAAATGAGAGCCACCTAAAGAAGCATGATACTCACCACGCTCACTAGCAGCTTGCACCTGTACTGTTTTAGTCCACCGATGTTTGACATGATCCGTGCCAAAGCTGTTGTGACCTTAGATAATTTTTTACTGATGATGAGAAGTTGATCATTGAAACGAAGACGCGCATCAATCTTAACCCCGAGGTATTTCAACCTCGATAAAGACTTAACTTTTAATCCACCGACTGCGAGAGTAATGGTCTCGATCTGTTTCCTGTTGGTTATCAACACTACCGTTGTTTATGGTCCACCGAGATCAATCCCACTGAAGTTTGGAGCCTCAGATGGTTCTGATTTTGTTATTGTATTAGAAAGGTGTTTTTCAAAGGCTACTACCGCGGTGACATCCACGAAGCCAATAGACTGTGTTTCAGTCGGGAGCTTCATTCTCAATACCATGTCTTACATCACATTCCACAACACATGGCGAGAACTACGCCCTGTGGAAGACCTGCTGTGACGTTATCACAGCAGGTTATCCTGACGGTCCTCTGACCGTCATCAGTTTGATATATTAGGACTCTATCAGCGAAATAATCATAAATAATAGCCAAGATGTATGCCGGGACTCCACTTCGCCGAGTTGCAGGCGTTCTTCACATCCAGTATCAAAGTATTTTTTGGTGCCTTGCACCCATCTGGTACCTGCAATGGTACTGCTTGCGATGTCCACTACTTCCGAGAGAGCATCGTTTGTAGAACGCACCCTCCGAAACCAAATTGGTGATCATAAAAGCCACTACCAGTCGTCTGCAAATAATCCGCTCGAGGACCTTACCTGCAGTATCAAGAGACATTTAGAAGGCTTCTTCCTTTCGGTAAAATAACCAACTTCGCTCGTTTTGAACAGCGTGGAAATAGCCTTCATCGCAGACAACTGCCAAATAGTTGACAGAAAACGTCCGGGCGTATCTTAATGGTAGTTTTCAGAGCTGCATTAGGTATTCTGTCTGGTCCTGGTGACTTGCTATTTTGTATCTTTTTCAAAGCCTGCGTTGATTTCTCCAGTTAGAAGGGTAGAATGTTGTTCTCTTGATACGGAACACTTGCATCACGGTTCGTCATAGGATGACTTGGGAACAGATTTACCACGATTACCTGAAGCAAATCAGCACTAGTCGGACTCACAATAACGCATGACTTCACTCTGGTCATCGCTGTCTGATAGGGTCTGCCCCAGAGATTGGCATCGGTCGACTTGGTAAGGAGGCACAGTTTTCTCTACCCCAAGCATGATAGTAGAATCGGCCACTTTAGTGACAGAGTCTACGGAGATCTGCTATTTCCTCTGTCCACTTATAAACTGGAGGACGGTGGTGCTTCACGATAGTCCTTGGCATGGAGTCATCACATGCACTCATCATGCAAAGCTGTCGTTGGGAGCGGTATGTGCACTGTGAATGTAGATCTCGCTTACCTTCGTCCATGTGAAACCGCTCACCCTGGTCGTCATGATCTCCTCAATGTGCTTACGTGTTACCCAGATGGCCGCTCTAGATGATCTGACTTCCAGGTGGTGCTGTCAATATTCTGATGTTGTTCACATAGTGCACTGCCTCACAGTGGTTGAGGTTTAATTGAAGGAACCTCATATGCTCTTACAAGTCATAGCTTACAGAGCACGATGGTATATAGGACATTGATTAATACCAGACGTGTGCCAGGGAGTAGTCACGTAGTGTCTAGGATCGAACTTGAACAAATCATGTCACGTCCCCTTGATGATGCGAGACTTGACGTCTTGAAAAGCGAATTCTGTTCACTTCGATTCTCTCCTATTTGAAAAAATTCTGTTAAACCGGAGTGCATGTAAGTTTCTGGAGAAAAAAACACTGGCTTTGTCTTTAGGAACTCGAAACGTTACTATAAAATACGGACTAAGGCTACTCCAGGGTCTTCTGTGAGGCTTGAAAATGTTTTAGACATGAATTCAACTCACTAAAGTTTGCTTTCCAAGACGAATACAAATCTATTCAAATACACAAGTTAACTGAAAATAAAATTGGATTATTTAATTTACTATTCTGTTGCAGAGAATTATTCTCTCTTTTTTATTGCAATTTCTTAATAGTGGCAACTGGAAAAATATCGCTACACCACCATCATGTTTAAAAATGTTTGTATCTGTAAAATGTAAAAACTTTGAAGGATAAATATACTTAGTGCTTGATATTCATAAAAAAAATTATCAACTTGATACTTTCATCTTACTGAAGTTGTCCCTCAATTCAGGTCAACCTCAAAATTGTCAACTCTCAGTTTCTAAAACTGTGAGTTCAAAGTATATTAACCATTGTTTTACAATGCCTTCAATATGAATAAATTATAAACACTAGAACAAGATTTAAAGTATCTCCTCAATAAAATTATCGCAACAATTACGTAAATAATTCAGCTCTGATCCTTATAAACGAGAAATTTGAGTCTCTCGTTTATATTCCAAATATTGTTACATTTAAGTCCATCTATAATTATAACATTCTTTGATAACTTTGAGACTTGGATCGTTTGCTAATAACGAATATCTTGGAAAGGTATAACTGTAACAGTCTTCAGTGCCACAAAAATATTTGTAAAATTATTATTCTGATTCATTCTGATACTCTATTTAGTTACACGCTATTTGTATAGTCGTTATTTATTTGTATTTCATTTTTTATTTGTAACATTATGGTAAATCGATGTTTTAATTTTCTTTCCCCTAGCGGAAAGGAGGGGGGTGTTACCTAGAGAGTTTGTCTCGAAGATGATTTTAGAAAAGTAATATCTAAATTTCAATTGCTTGAAGTTCAAATATGAAGAAAAAGACTTTATTTGAATATATCTGATATGTTTATTCCAACTTATGATTACCTCATTGTTAGATAGCGAATAAGAATGGCGAATATATTAACATTTAATTAATACAACCGAGCAATTTTATGTTCATGTAACAGCACTGTTAATGTAATATTATTTTTCAGTATGTTCAACATATCTGTAATATCCTGCTCACCTATACATGTGCAACCTCAAATGCGAGTGCAGATCGCATTGTTGTCGTCTACAGACAGAACGACACAAGCAATAGAGCTGCTCAAACACACCCCAAGCGAGGTTCATTAGTACACTAAAGCATCGCACATACTGTGAGAGTTTTTGTGCTCTCGAAGATCATCATGCTTTCTCCTTCATTCAGAACTACTGTGTTCGTAATTCCAGTCGCAACATAGTTTAAACTTAACTCACTCGTTGTCCCTCAAAATCCCCATCATGAACTATGGAAAAATCCTCATCTTATGTTTACTACAAACACTTCACTCGGATTGGATTAATTTTAATTCTAAGTTCCTTGATAACTTACGCAACGAGCTTACTTACAAAACGATACATTTTTATAATTGTTATACGGTGGGGGTTAAAAACTTCAGAAAATGATTGCTTTAACGAAGCATATTTTGCATCATTATTTATAATAATATAAGGTAGGATTTAGAGATATTCTGTAAAAAACATATACTAAGTTTAAGATAACATTTTCGATTGACTTATCATAATGCATACGTGATATATATGTATAAAACTTAAACATTAACTTTTACCTTACTAGCTGCAAAAATATGAAAAGGCAGTTCAACACTAAATATTATTAGAAATATATATTTTAAAGAAAATTATTTTAAAACAGTCTGTAATAACAGCACAGTTGGTTCAAAGTCAATTTGAAAACTGAATGCACAAAGATTTTTGAATGATACTTAATGAAACGCTATTAGAAAAATTTATGTTCGTTGATAGTATGAAAATATACAATAATTTTTTGATTCACAGTTAAACATAATAACTGAATTACTTGATATTATTTAAATTTTTAAAAGTTTTAATTTATTTTATATCGAAAACTACAGTACCATACGTGGTAGACCTAACAATTAAAATTCTTTTAAGATTAAATAAATTAGCATTAATTTAATTAGCATTTATAAATTATTTTATAATTTTTTTTAATCCATATGATTACTGGATATCCAAAAAAATCCGTTTTAAAACAATACATTAGAATCACAAAATGTTGCACTTGTATTAATTTGAACTAACGAGATAATAATTTAGCATTTTCAAACTGTAGTGAAACTAGATAGTCTAAGAAAGTAGAGCAAAGCTAATAAAAGCAAAATTTCTCAAATTCGCATCTTTGTCTAAAATTTAATTTTAATTTTTATTTTTTCTGTTTCACTCGCGTTAGTTGTGAAAATGGTAACTTATTAAAATATTTCTTTGGTTAATGGTTACTTTGGCAAAATATTGATCTCTTTATTTTTGTTAACTAAATTTTCGCTCTTTTATAAGGTGTAAATTACGTATAATTTTTACATAAAATATAAAGATTCTTTTGTGGAATACGTATTTTACCAAACATTCTTTTTGTAAGGAGGTTTTCTTTTACGTAATTTTAGCCTACTCTTTACAATGATTGCGACAATTAACTTATTTTACCCATCGAGTTTTCCTAAAAGTATTCTAAAACAAATAATACTTGAAATCAATGAAATTAAAATAATTAATTAAAATAAATGAAATAATTAAATCTAATTCCATATTGATTGGGTTATATTCGTAATCAATTTTTGTTAGGAAATACGTCAAATATATTTGAAATTCTAATATGATATAAACTGTTAAAATAATCTATTCATCGCAATAATTTTGTGTGATATTACCTATTATCTTAAATAATATAAAATTTCTCCAAAAAAGATATAAAGTAACAATGATGATAAAATGTTTCTACTGAAAATATATATCGTCTGACATAATATTGTATGTGAAAATTATAAGTGTTAAGAAATAAGTTTAATAGAAATGCATCAAGTATGAAACATTAATTATTTTGAACATAAAGAAAACTGAAATTATATTTGAAAGATATTTTATTCTCAAATTACGTTGTAAAGAATATGATTCAATCTTAATAAAATGAAAGTTAACATTGTCAGTAGTGTGATTGAACCAAAAATCGTCAGAATAGTACCGATGCTTTATAATCATATTGTATTTATATTTTACCAATAAGCAAATTTTTGGCCATTTATTTCTACTGTTTAAGCTGTAAGAAACTTATATCTACTATGAAAACTGATCATTTTTTATAGCAGTTGCGAAATTTTGATGAGAAATTTCTTCGTAATTATCTGAAATAATGGAGGAAAGACCGAGTTTGAATGAAGCTATTTGCTTTCATGGACTTTCATAATTTTGAAGAGGGGGAGAAGGGCGTCGCGTTGCTCTTGGCTTTTCGAAGGCGGTAGCACCATTTACGCGAATGTAACTCCTAAATTTCACCTACGGATTTTACATTCAATTCTCCTTACTAGACGCATATAAAGCTCACAACTTTGGATATTTCACATAGCAATAAAATTGAAAAATTAACGTTTCATTAAATCGAAGGGTATTTTAATGATAAAGTAACTTATGAAATGCATGCCGCTGTGTTGAAATCCCACGCATAGTGTCAAAAAAAAAATCAATCGATCATGTTTTACGTACAGCCCCATTTCTACCTATTTTGCAGTGTTGCTTCGCAAAAGTTGATCATATTTGACGCACATCTTAAATTTCTTGCACCTTCGTGTGCATTTCACTGGGATAAAATTTCTGAAATTCACGTTTGAAACAACGCCAAAGAATTTACGTTCGCACGTATATATGATATTAAAAAGTTCATACCATTTTATTTGTGTTTTCGCTCCGCACTCAAGGTCACTAAGAATTAAAATGTAAATATTTTGGAAACAAAAGTATTATCTTTCATAAAATTCAAAAGACAAATTAGAATTGTAAAAAGTTTTACAATGTTTTTTTAGAATGTAAATTATTTATTTCAACCACGTTTACTTTTTTCAAAAGTAATAATCGATAAACCTTGAATTGAAGTAATCAGTTGGAATGTTAGATAGAATTAAATAAAACCTTTACGATTAAAATTTGATTACAATGATTTGCTGCGGGTTTCTAAATTCACTTAACAACGCGATAAGCGAAAAGAAACGTTCTCTCTTTCTAATGACTCTGTTAATGAATAACAAATACGTGCTCGGTGCTTTGTGATATTAATTTTCCAAATTGTATTTTCATTTTGCGCCGATCCTTTTCTCGGCGCTCGCTGTGGCGACAAGAAATTACGTATTCCAGTCCTTCTTTATGTAAGATATCTCTACGGATGTAAGAAACAAGGATAAGAGAATCTCACTGTCGAGTTAGAGAGAGGAAAAATAGTGACGATTTTCTCGATCTGCAGTAAATTACTGATTACTGCAACAGCCCTCACTCCGTTTCCATTTCAGTATCGTCGCAATTACAATTTAAACACAGCATCGCGCCGGCATTAGCTCTCTGTCGTGGTGTCTCGCTCGTTCCCTATCACCCTCCTTTTCGCTCTCCGCGAATTATTCAGACGCAATTTCCATGCGTTTGGTTTCACTTTGTTTCACCGCGTGCTTTTAATTTCGGTTTGCATTTCGTTACGCTTGCGTGTCGATAGACTAAAAGCCAATGTCATCGATACTAACATTGCAACCTGTCGCGACGAATGAACGCACGCTATGATTGCCAACAAGGAAGATATCGAAGAAAAAACGACACACATGAAATGCGCTTGTGGATGAAAAGGGGAACTCACACGCGACATGGTGTCGTTCGCAGTTTTATAAATCATACAATAAATGAGGGAGAATTACGCATGATTATGAGCATATGCTGGCTCTGCGTGACTTGCGTGATAGACGACGTAACTCAGCTTTCATAAAAAAAATGTTCGTAAAACATTTGCCAACTTCGATGTTTGTGTCACTTTTTTTTAAAATCCTCTGACTCATCTTCGCTTTAGAGTTTTGAATAAAAAATAGGTTAATGATTATGTGAATTATATTTATCTTTTTATTTCATTTATATCTTTTGTACTTATTTTTATTTTAAAGGTCATCTTAAAGTCACGAAAGCAAATACTACAAAAAAGATAGTTTTCAAAATAAGTTAACAATATATGAAAAATGTTTTAACAAATTCACTTTTTAAAATAAATGTCTTCGATTTTTATGGTGGGAATTATGGAATTATTATTATGGAATTTGTTTTTTTAGTGAATAGATTTTTGCATTCAATTAAAAAATAAATAAAAAAGAAACTAATATCCTATGAAACTAGCTGATGTAATAATAAGAATAATTCATAATACACAACACTTGGAGTGATTTTTTGGCAAAGAGAATCTGGAATTCGAACACAGAGTTCACTTGCTATAACATCATGAATATTTCCTTACATTTAGGCTTTTCTTTGTATTTCGGTTTTCTCCTTGATTTGCGAGAATTCTCTCCGAGTGAGATTTTGCTACGGAAAAGTCACAAATTCTTGTATAAAGTTTGCATGCTAACGCCCATCCTATTCTCTTTTGATGCTCATCTTTTTACTCGGCCTTTCCACAGTGTATGTTTTCTTTGAAAATTATTTTATTCGTTGGAAAAAAGGATAGTTTCCAATAAATATGTATTCTCCAAAGTCTATGTAATTTTCACTGCTATACATTTTAGCATCATAGGTCGCTGGTAATATACAACTTATTTCTAGCACCATTTTTGGAAGCTTTGCAAAAATATCTTGCTTCAACATGTCATAATAGCATTGTTCAAATATTTCAAAACGTCTAGCTTTCATTCCGATATTCCTCATAAAAAATATCACTGTAATTATTATTACTATAATAGAATACCACTGATAATACTTTTTGTTTCCCCATATTAATAAAGATCGAAAGCGTGATTCTCAAGTAAAATTGATGCTTGTATTTCGTGGGTTAGAACAATAATGACGACCCTATCGTATCTAAATGAACTTGTTAGAACATTGTAATCATATTAGGCAGATATATCTACATCGGATTAAAATTTTATACATGCTTGTTATAACAAGAAATGGAGCAATTAATTCATGTACTTGACATAATAAAGAACCAAGATTTGATTAGGATTATTCTCTTAAGATTGCAACATTTATTATTTATTCAGAATATTTATATAATTATAAAAGAAAACTTCACCAAAAATATTTTCTATTTTAACTTTTCGTTCTATTGTTACACTTCAGCTTGTTCATTTTGTTTACTGATGTTCATCACGCATCCCTTGGAGTATTCATTTTAGTTTGCATTCAGTATTAAATTTGGTAAATATTTAGCACGTTATTATCCGTTTTAATTTTCTGACGAGTTGCTTACTCTTCATACGTCAAATACTTCACTCTGCCAAGTGAAAGTATTTAAAAAAGGGTAATTCCCGAGGAGTGATGGGATAAATGTCAAACATACACCGTGATTAGTGAGAAACTAGGGATCTCCAGCTAAACAACTACGCGTTGCGATCCATTGTGCTGCAAGCCCTCATGATGAAACCAGAAAATTGTTATTGTTCTGCCTTAATGAAAAGCGCCACAACGAATACAACTTTTTTCTTCCTTTTCGCTTGGCTTGTCATGAGATGTCAGGTCCTACTTTACGTCAAAATATGCCGAAAGTAAACTCTGACTGAATCATTTCGATGGATATCTTATGAAAAATGATTGCTAGTCCACAATATAAGATGCTGACAGAAAGAGAAATCGTACGATTGCTACGTAAATATAGTGATTGCATTTCTACTTCCCAAAATGATCGAATAATGATGCACTTGTGCACTTTATTGGTACATTTATATAGTACTGATAAAAAAAGAACGAGAAAAAGGAGAAAAAAGTGAAACGCAAATTCCCAAAGCTTCGCTCTTGGCGTCTCAAATATCGTCCTCTGCAAGCGTCTTTCATCCCCTGCGTCTCAACCAGCCTGAGGCCTTTCAACCCTCCTTTTCCTTCGGCCCCATACTTTTCGATAGCGGCGAGACCAAAGCAGGAACGAAAGAGATAGCGACAGACCTGGATATTAAGAAAAGACCCGGGCCAGGTACTGCGGCTTTTTGAAAAATGGTTCTAATAGAATGGGCGCCTCGTATATTATAGCCCATTGTACCTCCGCCGCCGTCCTCCCGAACCCTCCATCTAACCGGTACTTAAACAGCCCAGGAACCGTTCTTGAAGTTTTCTACACGTATCATGTTTTATTTGTTACTGTTAAGACAAATTGTTGGTTCTCAAATTAAAACGCGAACTACGTAGGAAAAATAAGTTAGAGTGAAGAACTAAAAAATGCAACATCATCTATACAAAGCAGATTACAGTCTATAAATTTTATGTTTATTTACTCATTGGATAATAAAGTCAATATGACCTAAATAGAAAGATAATAGTTCCATTAAAGTAAAGAATATATTCTTGATGTGTTAATAATAATATTTTGCTAATATACCAGCAATATATGGTTAATATGTTAGTATCTATAGATTATTACATCGCTAATATAATGTTAGCAGATCAATATTATATTAGCATTATATATTTTGTTTTAATGAACAGCTGTAAAAGGAATAGGTATGATTCAAACTTATGGTAAGACTAAAAGCTTTTTCTGCATTACGTTAAGTTATTCTACGTTATTTCTACGTTGATTGCACCTTCTAAGTAACTTTAATGTTGATGAAACTTGGAATCGTATTGTGTACCACAGAAAAATCAATTATCTTATACTAATATCATATCGTAAACTAACCGTCCAACAAAAGAGTATAGTACTATAAACCATCAATATATTTTAAATATTCTCAATATATTGTTAATATAATTTTCGAGTAAATGTAGATGTTTTAAACATCCACATGGAAATAAAAAATAATGAGTACAAAATATACAATTTACTTTCATCTTATATAATCTAAAGAATAATACCATTAAATTGAGATCATTAAGACACAATATAAGTTGTTAAAGTATAAGTTGTCAAGATGTATTAAAATAGTCACAATAACATGAGTTATATTGCTATCGTTACAATTTTATGTTTTTTAGTATACTAATATTAAATTAATATTAACTATTAATCAATCAACGTCTAATCGATTATTATTCAACTC
>JABFQD010003972.1:0-12405 GCA_022817045.1 Psix sp. ZL-2020 | reverse complement strand
TAATGGTTTGATTATATGTGATAGTTTGTATCAATAACTTATAACTTTTTTGACCTATGGTTTTGACCATATTTTTTTAAACTTTCTTGGGTTGTTTCTAATCGATCTTGATATCAATTTAACCATAACTTGTCAATTTTTTAGCATAACTTCCACAAATATTAGATTTTTTATTTAATTCTCATATTCTATCGAAACTTTTATAGACACCTATTTCACTATGAATAAGATTTTGATGTTCTCTTGATTCTCAGCAAGCAGTTATTTTCGTACGTTTCCACTAAAATCGTTTCAGATGTTCCACGGTCTATTGCATTGATCCGTGGCTGTCTTGCGTCAGTTTAATTCTTCCACTTAGTTCTTATTATAATTCTTACAACTCAATAGCTTTTGCATTTCTACTTCACATATTTTTTTTCGTAATCATTCTGATCTCGAAAGGAATAGTCCTGTGATCCAAAATAAATGGCTCCTTGCTCAATTTCCATCTTTGTGACGTTCTTTTGAAACCTAAACTGCATGATGCTAAGTCCTGGACTTTATTCCTAGATTTCGTGACGAATGTTGGTAAACTATAACGAGCTTCGAACCAGTCATAAATTGAAGCAGTTGATGACCCCTGTCATTGCTATTTGTGCCTCTCATTTTATTTCTCATCTTATTTTATTAAGTTCATGTCACTCCCAATGATAAGGTCCATCACATTCTAGTGAAAACTTACTGATTACCTTGTGCATTATTTGTGATGGTATTCGTTCCTCACAAAGTTGAAATCTCGAACACACATTTACATACGCCATGAGTTCTCTTCTTGACTATAAAGCCTTTTAATACGTTTATATTAAGGTTATGCATGAATCCTCCGTTACTAAACTCTTTGTTAGAACAGTAGAAGCGCTGTCACAGTGGTACAAGTTGATATCTGTGTAATCATAAGGTTACTACGGACATATCATCTGGTTCAGTGAAATAGACATCACCTTTATTTATCATATTTTTAAAATAACGTCCATCTACTCGGTAATTTGCAGTTAACGTAGACTTTCGTTGACAAGCCTCAGATGTATCTCCCCAAAGCCCTACGTTAAATTCACAATTCCTTTCATGTATTGCTAAACGGATAAATCATACGCTCATAGCATAGAAGAGTGTGACCCTGCATTTAGGTCCAGATAGACTTCTCTTACAAAATTTTCTTTATCTACTACCTACTTGATTCTACCTATCTTTCGTTTCTTCTACTTTCTGAAAAAAATGTGTTTTCGCAAAATTTTATGAAAATATATGTTTTGTGTATTTTTGTCCGTGAAGGTTAGGTAGATCTTCCAGACTTAATACCTTAAACTTTTGCCTAGTCTGAAGTACATACGGAGCCCATGGCTCTTTTTTCGAGAATAAGTCATTGAATCTATGTACAAGGTCTCCCTCTTCCATGCCCAATACGTTTTCAAATATTTTATCCCAGAATTGTTCATTTGCCTCGACTGGGAGTTCCCTGCTCAGATGTGTTTTACACATTAGTATGACTCTGAGCAAATTTTATGTCGAGGCATACGTTTCTACCTCTTCAAACATAAGGTATCTTTCTCCCTGTGTCTTTTATTACTCCTCTCCTCTGTGGAGCCAAGAAAGGGCACTCTTTAACTTGTTCCACGTCTCCAGCCACTTTTTTCACTTTTCCTATATTGTTTATGGATAACACGTATTCATTTGAATCCTATGAGTATCACGAGATATCTATTCGACCTTCTATTATCCGTATAAAGTTGTCGAAAAGCACAGGGACCAAATAGGAAACGTTGTTTACAAGACTCTTAAGTGAACACATAATTATTAGGACAGTATTTACACTCCTTAATTAGAAACATAGAGGTTTCTCCTGCCCGAAGAAACCATCGGTAAACAGACTGCCGATATGCGATAGTTTCTTAATCGCATTAAGAAACTATCACTCTCCCGAAGTTCATTCTAGGTCACGCCTCACGTGAGTCAGGATTGAACTTTAACTACTACGTAGATTTTAGTAGTTACTCACACATGCTCATCTTAGAACTCATTTCTTTTATAGGATAAATCATTTATAGGGATTTACACTATTCCCTAGAATTCCCATTGACAATCCTTCGTCTTAAGCCTAAACACTACCTAAAAGTCATACAATTCAACGGAATCTTTGTTGAGTTTATTAGTCAGTTGAATTCTTAAAGTACACTTTAGAGGGAATAACCTATATCATGTAATAATCAATGTTTGTTCAACAAACTAAACCATTTCAAATAAAACATAATACATACTAAAATGTTAATGATTTAAGATACAAACAAATAACCATTAAGACACACCTTAAAATCATAAACGTGAAAATTTGTTTCAATGAACCCTTAAACCCATTTATTATTAAAAGTGTAAATCTTAATGCTTCATCATATAAATTAAATAATCTAGCCTTTTAATTAGTATATATATTCGAACTTGAGAAACAAACCTTCATTTAATAAAGCATTCAAAAATATTGTTTCTTTTATTAAGAATATGTACTTCAATCGGTAACATGATTTTTTAATTACTGTATTGTACTAAGATTTATTTATAAAAGCATACGCACAAACGTTTAATCAAATAATTAAAGCTTTAATTTATGGCGACAAGCATTGATCCTTTTAAGCTGCGACTTTCATATTAATAATTAGATATTTCAATTATTCTATTAATTATTATAAAATTTAATTTTGTAATAGTACTCACGTGTCTCGAACAAAATGCTCCAGTCAGTTGTCATTTCGCAACTACGTATGCATAATTAACCTAATCTGCTGCGTTATCCCAATTTACGACGTATCGTCCTACTTAATCAATTTAATATTTGTATGATCTTTGTTTCCAATAGAAGATATAAAGTGGATTAAGATTATCTTCATGTACATAAATCAATTGTAGAAACATTGAAAATGTGCAAAATTTGATGCTGGTGGCAATCATAGCCAAGATAAAAAAGTATTTGTGGCTCACACATTTTATTTCTAGACATCAACAGCATGAAAATTTTCATTTAAGTGTTTCTCGTTAACTCAATAGTAGTATTGAACTACGCTTATCTATAAATACCTGTTGCCTATACTTTTATTTTAGTTCTATTTCTAATCTTCTCTTGATAAATCATTATCGTGGATGTTGAGGCTTCTAATGTAACTCGTAATGTAAATTGTTTTTAGATAGACAAATTCTTGGAGAAGAATCTAAATCTGACACAAAAAATGGTAATTTAAGAAGGTAGAATTTAAATTTAAAACATGAAATTGCATTGGTCTATTTAAAGTTCGAAATTATAGGATGTAATTTAGTAAAAAGTTTGACCACAGAAATATGAATGAAAACTAAAATAAAATGGTAAAATATCAAATAAAATTGTGTTTTCTTATTAAAAACATTATAATCAAGCGATAATATGAAAAGTTTTAAAACTTCAAATTAGGATAAATTACAAAAAAATATATATTTTGAAAATAATGGAAATATAAAAATTACTCGCATATAGGTATAAATGCTATTATAAATCTACAAAATAAATTGTTTTCTTTTCCTTTCGAAGCAAGGCTGATAATACTGTAATTGATGAGCATTTTCAACGTCTAAATACGTTATGTATTTAGATGTTGAGCTATGATCTGAGCAGCTATGATATCTCAAAGTTGCTCAGATAACTTTAGAAATACTGAAAATTAATAAAACAAAAAGCTAGTGATACTTATAAAATGATATTATAGTCAAAAGAAACACTGTCTTAATATGTTAAATACTATGTTATATATTACAAATATCTATATCATTTTTATCATCATAAAGTTTTTATACAAACAACGACAATAAAGCTTGTGTTACAATTCTGGAATAATTCAATCATGGATTTTTTGCTTTTTTTGAAAAACATAAAGCAACACATAGTATTTTGAAACATTAAGAAAATAACCGCTTTTGATCGTAAATAAATTTAATTCATAATATTCTTGTCCATATAGTAATAATCAATTTAATACAGACAATTTTTTTCTTTTTAGTTAAGAGTTCATAATAGCTCAATTTTCATTTAATTTGTGGATTTTTCATTTGTTTAGTGGATCACTAAACAAAATTTTAAATCATATTGATTAAGTTGAAAATATAATTGGACTAATCTACTGAAAGAATCATTCTAATACATTAACTCGATTTAAAATTGTATATTTGTTTTTATTTATTTTAGTTATACAGGCTTTTTATATTCAATGATTTACACAAATTCGTTTAAAAACTTATCACGTCTCAACGTGTTTTTAGTTTATTTAAAGTTAATGGAAATGAAAATGTTGGAAATGAAATATGTAGATCAATATTTTAATATTAATTTAATTTAAAAATCTAAGTTAAGTTAGTTATCAAATATTATAATACGCATCGATACATTTTACGAAATATAAGTTTCAATAACCTTATATCTACTTTGCTCAATATATATATACAGTAAAATTGTGATAATTTGAAAAATTATAGTACTGACGGCTATTAATTTTGTGATGAATGACTATTAAATTAATTTTATTGGTTTTATCAATGTTTGTATAAATACTATAAAACTATTTACAAATTTTTAATACTATAAAATGATGAATTATTACGTTTTAATCGCATCAAAAACTATTCTTAAGATAATAGCGAATATATTAACCGTAATAAAAATATTAAGATCCTGTATAAAATATTATAATAATGATATATAATGAAAAGAAGTTGATGCTTTGAAAATTTATTTTAACATCACGAAAATAGCTTTTATATGAGAATATATGCAAAAATATATATAATGAAAATGATTACACAAAATTACTGTTTCAATTTGATTTATTTTTTCCATTTCAATCCACTAGGTTAAAGTTAATTTTAACTGAAAGAATAAATAATGTTTTAATTATTTCACTATTTAGTTGAAAAAGTTTATCGAAAAACAACCATGTATTCCTCAGAATACAGAACTCAGACGCACAATTGTTTTTCGGGTGGTTTTAAATATTATCAAGAAGTTTTAAGACAATTCTAAATGAAATACTAAGACAAATAACGACAAAAATAACCATTTTTGTTTAGTTACTATAGGGGAAATTTTATATCATGGGAAAAATTTGATTAATTATTCAATTTTTGTATTGATTTCACAACGAAAATTCGATGCGTGACGAGAATTTTCATCGTGATATGAAATTACTCTAGGTTACTATACAAACACGGTAATTTTTATTTGTATTTTTCTCTCAATGTATAGTCCCTACACTGAGGAAAACAGCACATCACAAATTACTGTTTGAACATTGATTTAACCATATAGTTTTCTCTGGTTCAAATACTCCAGTTAAAAATTGAAAATTTACGAATTGTTTTATTCGATTTTAAGGTACAAAATTCAAAAACCGTTTAAAAACAGTACATTTACCAGTGTATGACTAGAGTATTCAAACCAATGGAAAATATACCGTTAAAGCACTGTTTACACAGCTATTTTTAATATGCTATTTTTCTGAGTATATTTTGACAATGAAAAAAAGGAAAAAAACAAAACAATTATAAATATTATAAATATGTTTACAAACAAAGAAAACAAGTGGAAAATACAATTTCATCGTTCAAAAATAACCTATTTTTTTACTTTCAAATGGGACTGAACATTAACCGAAGAGCTATTCCAATTGTAATTCTATTTGTTACAAATCGTTTTTAACAAATACAAAATCTTTGCAATAGATGAAGTTTACAGGCAATATATTTTCATTTTAGTAAATTCACATTACATATAATATATATATTTTGTATCTAGCGCAAATATGCAATTGCATCTGAGTGAACAAGATGAAGTACTCCTATAATGAAGTAAAATTATTTTTGATTTTTTCATAACTTGGCTTCTTGCATTTGATACGATATGTATCTTTGAGTTCACTTCAGAATCTATGTACTTCTAACACTCGCTTCACGACTCCCCCAAAGTAAACTAGTTTCAATGCCTGACATCTTTGTGGCTTTATGACCTCAGAGCGCAATAGAGAGCAAAATCCCTTACTCATTCTCTTAAATTTGGATTGAACAGAACTTTTAGAGCAATTATTGATAGATTATTATTTTACTTTATTACATATCTCATTCATTTTCACCTTCTACATTTTACAATGTTGACTACATTAAGAGAAAAATAATAACGTCAATAATTACTATGCTAACACAGTCAACATTCACGATAAACGCCAGATTTTTGTTATGAAATCATTGTGTCTAGTGAATAACATGCGATTTTCTGTTTCATGGAAATTTTTACCATGCTACGAACTTACTCATATTGACTGTGCTAGTCCAATAATTTTTGTTATTATTTTTTTGATATATAGTCTTAACAAGTATTTTGTAACAATGTGTAAAAAGCGCTAAAAATGAAAATAATTCTACGAAAATCAAAATTGCGTAGTTTTAATTAAAATTAGTATGGATTTATTCAAAACAAGCTAATTGTATTATTTTTCATGTTACATCAGTTTTGCTTACAATTTTCTTTCAGATTTTTACTCAAATTCTGTTTGATGGAGCAAATAGCACGCATGCGCGTTAAGTGTTACTCGGCTTTTGTGTGTATTTTTCAATCTTATTTTTATTTTATCATTTCGTATATTTTAAATTTTCATTAGGTATTATTACTTTATAATTGCTATTTTCAATCGTTTTAAAAATTCCTTATAAAAAAGCAATATAATATCATTTAAATGTATTATCTATGTTTATTTGTATGATTATTTATTACAAATGAAAGAAAAAATATAATTTTTTCATTTTCCAAATTTTAAATGAATATAGACAAATTGGCCGTTTGCTGTGTCCAGAGAAAATTGTTTGAACAATTAATATTAAATTTCAATATATGATTATAATTAAAAATTAAAATATGGATTCAGAACTATATATATTCATGTTGATATTAACTTTTCAAAATTAATAAAAAACCTTATTTTAACGTTTTTTAATTTTTAGTAATCAACATTAGTTTTATCATAAAGAGTATTATAACTTAGAGGAATCTACACTACTTTTAACTTAATTACTGTGTAAAATATATATTTATTTTAACCAGAACATTTATAATTCTACGACTGTTAGAAACTGTACATAATTTTTTTGAAAATAAAATCAGACTAGAGATGAAGTTTTTACAACATTTGATGACAGATATATTTAATAGAATATAATATTTTGAAGACGATTTTATAAAACATTTTGCGCTAAAAATTGAACTACTTGTATCTAAAACAAATATATTTGAAACATACTTAGAATTTCGATACTAAAGATTTCTGTTTATTATTTTGAACTTTATTGAAACAACACATTGAACGCTACTTTTGAGTTGTATATTCATAGATTAGTAGTACGTGAGTTTAACATTACTTTTTTTCTTTTAATTTCATTATTTGACATACGACGTTTTTTTACTTATTTTTTCAATGAATTATGAAACAGTAATGGACGAATCTTGTAAAACAAAACTCTATTTAGTATAGTTACGAATTATAAGGAAGTTCAGCTCCAGGACTAGTAGTATCTGCCTTTCGCTGGTGTTAACGTACTCGAGTATCTGAATCCTTGGGCTTTCGCGCTCCAGAGTAACGACGCAACAAAGATAATTGCATTTTGTGGTAAAGTCTGTGGGAAGAGCGAAAACCGCATTCGATAAAACTTTTACGAACTAGTAAAAGAGAAACGACATGCTTACGTAGTAAAGTTTTGGTAGTACAAGTCCGAACCACAAAAAATCGATAGTATGCCATAAATTTCTATACAGCTGATTGAAAATCAAAAGGCGTAAAATAATATACAATCGTTTCTGATAAAAATGTAATACTTCATTTGATTGATTCAGTTTGTAAAGTTTTTGAAACGAGTTAATTTATAATTACGAGATTTGTACAATGATAAAAAATAAACTTTTGAAATATTTTAAATAGGACATAAAAATCAATACTGTTAAGATAACAAAAAAATTATAATCATATGTAAACATGGAAAATAAAGATGCAGTAATTTAAATTAAATTCGTTTTATAAAAAATATTATCGGAAGTCTTTTCGATCATTCGAAATTCATTAAAGTTTCTCATGAAGAAACTCAAAAAATATCATAAACAACTTACTTTCCAGAAAAAAAATGAATCAACTTGTTACTTTGAAGTAAGATTGTACTATTTCTAAACGCCACTGAAAGTACATTTCAGTGATTATAAACAAATTATATTCACGGTTCTTAAGAAGCAAATTTAATTTTTTGTCATCAAACAATAGTTTTTGAAATGTAGTTTTGATATTTGTTATTCAGTGTCTAACTAGTTTGTAATTAATTAACTGACGTATTAATCAGTTTTATTAATGAATGAGTGTAACAAAAATCAATATATGATAAAAGTAGCTCAACAAGCATGCTAATGACTTGGCTATAGAGAAGAATGATTTTAATTTATCAATTAAAGTACATAACATTATAAAACAATCATTAAATTGTATAATAAATTAGGTTCAGACTAACAAATAAATTCACAATAAGATTCGCGGAAAATCTTGTTATTCTAAAAGAACTTTGATAAACTGAATTGATGTAAAGTAAGGATTTTTCAAATGAAATTTTGAAAGAAATCTTATAAAAACATAAGAATTTATTTACACATAATAAATTTTCACTTATTACTTTATAATTAAATTTTCACATGTTATAATAATTTACTAATTTTATGGAACTATTTTCGACGGATAACCAATTGACGAACTCTAGTCTTGAACATGTGCTTAGTATTAGCAAGTAGGAAGGAAATAGGATTTCATAACAGAAACTGTCAACAGGATGTAGAACGCTTTTACTATATTTTAAAATATATTTATCATAATTAAATTTGTACGTATGCAAAACTAACCACTTTCTAGAATATTAACTAAAATATGGATGTCAAAGACACATTCATTGTACAAACATATTCTAATGTAAGATTCTAAAGTAGCCTATAAAATCAATTACAGTTATAATTATATTACCATAGAACAGATTTGAACACACGAAAATAATAATAATTTGTCAATTAAATTAGCGCATTTTAATTATTCCCATGTGAAGATATAAAATTTTAAAAGATCAATTAACAGTTTTGTAGTATTGATAAATATGGAAATTCAGTTAGATTTATAAGTTTTTTTTATACAAATTATTCAAATGTGGTAATTTGCTTTTATTTCCAAACAATGCATTCAATTAGTAATGGGACCAAATGTATACTACTGAAATGTATTTAATTATTCAATTGAAAGAAAAATAATCAATTTTCTTGAAAAATATTATTGGCAAACGTAACGCGACTTGTTTATTATAACAAATATATGTATGATTAAATTGTACGTACATGGGTAGAAAAATTGAGAATTTCGAGGTCAATTTTTCTTGTCAGGGGCAAGAGAGCCATTTATCAATTGTTTATAATCATTCAACAAAAAATTACAAAGTTTACGTTCAAAAATTAATTAATTATAACAAACATATCCTTTGACAGATAATATTAAATTATAACAAAATTACTTTGATCAACATAAATCCATTTACTCCTTTGAAATGATCTATAAGGCAGGTGAATCATCGATAAATCGCATCTTATGGTTTAGCCTGACAAGCGCCTTAGATGTCGGATCAGTCTTTACCACCTGTTCGCTAACAAGTTACCCTCGACTTCAGCATGGATCACCACAGTTTACCCTCGTTTAGCTAAGATACCTACACGTGGAAGCAGCTGGAAAAGCATGATGAGAGGCCATCACGATGCTGAGAGTTGGTGCGTATGTTCTTCGCGCCACTAAAGAACTTCACGAGGTCGTTCTGTTACTGGTTGATAATCACACTGTAGACGAGCGTCATCATTATTCAGCCTCAATCTGATGGCCTCTTTATGTTATATATTATATGAAGCATTTTTTTTTTCAATTTAATATTAATTTTTATGATCGCCCAATTGATTTTACCACGGTAAAATCAATTGGATGATATAAAATATTTATTTTAATTTATAAACCATGCTCTACGTGAAGATGTCTAATTTTTGGTGATTATTTTTATAACATTTATAGTTTATACCATAAAACTCTATTGATAAATTCAATCTACTTATCTCAATTTCAAGTAGAAATGAGGATAATTATCGAAATCCAAATTATAAAGAATTATTAATTTTTATATAAGACATATTCTAGTTTTAACTGAATTCTCTTTAAACTCAAATTTCGAAATATATAATTTGTTTTGTTTAAGACTACATGAAAACAAATTTGAGCTTCTAATAATGTCGCTCGTCTTTCAAAGGAGGGTATGAATACTATATGATCCTTCAAAATATAATTCTGTCCTTTGTATCCAAATCGAAAATTCAATTTATTGCGTCGAATTGGAGTTGTTCAGAGTTAAAAACCTATGTAACGACCAAAAATTTATTTTGATTATTGAAATTTTTATGAGATTGAAAAACTTTCGAATATCCTAGACTGTGTGGAAATTAATTTCTAGGTTTCTGCTAAAACTGGCAGAAAGCAATGGGGTCAACTCCAACCTGGTTTGAACACAGCTACGCATATTTTTCTCCTAAAAATTATATCTCTTTCCATAAAACTGAGCTGCGTTTTACTCTCTAGATTGTATTAAACAATCAAATTGAAATTTTTACGATGCGGAAACTCTTATATGGGTTTGATATATAAATTTCGATATCTCATTTATCAATAAAAAATTGTAAATTGACCAACAGTGTAACTTTTGTTCTTCAATACTGTAACAAATCACTGCTGTTTTAAAAGTTGGTTTGTTAAAGAAAATTCAATTAAATCCATAATTCTCAATGTTTCAGTTTATATATTTTGTCGTGACGTTTCGTCATCAACACTTATTAGATTTTCATAACTTATTACTAAAAATGAATCGACAACATGGGTCAATTAAACATACTAGGTTTAAATTGAGTGATAAATATGAAACATGTATTTATTTATTTCTGTTTGATTTTCTATATGTATTTATTAAATCTCCGGTGTGGTAATGTAAACAAAGCAACCTACGAACCTCTTTTTTTCGTTACGAACCTAGAAAATCAGATCAAGATTGCTTGAGGGCCCTTGTTATTCCTGTGGCACTTTGCAACGTGAGAAGCGTCGGCTGGGGGAGATTTCAGGTAGACCAGACGATCCTTAACATAACTTCGTCGATTAAATATGGTTCAATCAACAACGGGAAGCAACTTTTCAACACCCAAAACGAGCAGGCATGTCATCAATGATTGGAAACCGAAACCCTCAATTGATCAACTAGCTCTTCAAAAACTGGATAACTGATACAAAATTGATATATGGACGCATATCCTCCCTCTATTCTGTTATGAATAAAATGTGAAAATCAAGAACAAAGAGCAAATTTGAGCTCTGCGCCTTCATTGTATAGCTGCAATAGTATTTGAATTGTTGAGTTCCAGTTTCAATGAATATCGAGTGCGTATTACAATGTGTGCTTCAAGTTGGAAAAATGAGAATATTTAAGTAAATTTCGAGTGACCCTGGTATTTGATATTAGATAATAAAATCGCATGAAGCTCCAAATCTTTTTTTGTAGCACAGAGTCAAAATGCATTTTAGATATTTTATTATTTTAGATATAATCAAAGTATTCAGATGTAAGGATGTATTGCATTCTTAATAAATACGTGAATAATATATAAATATTTAAATCTACTGCCTTCTCTTTTTTTATTTTTTATTAAGGGTAGTAATAAATTATTATGCGCTTATAAATTATTAAATATTGATTGAACACTTAAACTAATTTAAAAATATGTTGAATTTGTTAAACTATGCATTTAACTCTTCATCGACACAAAAATGTTAAATCTGTTTATTTTGTATTTGAAACTTAATAATTTTGAAGTTATTGGAAGTAATGTTCAAAGTTCTTTTACTTGTAAACATAATTTTTCGTAAAAAATATATGTTTTCAAATTTTTTCAAATATTTATATTATTATTTTGAAAGTCATAATAATGCATGCTGATTTGTTGCTTTATTTGAAAATTAAAAATAATTCTTTCGTAAAAGTGTTCTTAAAGTAAATTAAAAATAAATCAAACAAAAATTATATATAATATTTGAAATAATCAGAATGCATGTGGCATAGAATAGTAACCATCGATAGAGATTCGTTTACTTTATTTCACGATAGATTTCATGAACCAACAAAGTACAGAGGATCAAAAGAAATTTGACATTTAAATCATTATTTTGTCAGAGACAATGAATACACAATTCCATGGAAGAGTATTGTAGAAATACGAAC
>JABFQD010003971.1:0-12406 GCA_022817045.1 Psix sp. ZL-2020 | reverse complement strand
CTTTAATTTCTTATATCATTCACTGTAAAAAGATAACATTATCATATTTAATATCCTTATTCAACAATTCTTTAAAATCAAATCTGGAGTTTTTTAAATCAAATTGATTAGAATTTAAAATTTATTTTGTTACATATAAATAAATAAATATATCTTTCAAAGTATATAAGTAGATTATATTTTAATAAAAATTAAAATTAAATATATATTTGTGACTGAGCAACAATATTTTGTGTGACGCATTATTTGTTTTAGAGTGTGAATCATTGAGTGATTTCAATAGAGATAGAAATTGAATGTAATAATAATATTGAGTGATGAAAATGATTCACAGCGATATTACATGGAAGAGGAGAAAAATAGGATATGTAGAGTATAATTAAATGTATCAAGTTGGCTCGAAGCAATGCGATATCTTTCGAACACTTCCGATATCTCGTTTAATTAGTGCGCTTATCTCGTGACATACACAAGCGCGTCAAGGGAAACCTAGCGGCGGCAAATATTATATACACTCGAGTGTGTCACGCTCACGTGAAAAAATGTTTTTCGCGCAAACGGCAACTGGTATTAATCAGCCGTCCAGTTTGCCACGTGAAACTAATTGGTCATCGTCTTCGCCACGACGTTTTACAGTATAACTCATCCGTTCCATTAAACACGATGTTTTCTATTTAATTACTTGTTTTTCTTTATTGAAAAATGTAGCCAGCGACTGCACAAAACTGTCATGATAATCAACGAGAAAACTTGCCTTGTCATTTGTTTCATTTCATTGTCTGATCATTTCTATTTGGAAAATAAATATTTACATTTTCAAAAGTTATCCTCAAACTTTGATAGTTGAATAATTAATTACAACTTTTGGAGTTCAAGAAAAAAAGGATTTTTTTAAAATAAGTAAGTCTAAAAAATGTAATTATTTATTCACATGTTTTTTTATTACCCACAGAATTACTTACAAAAACAATCATTTTGAATATATCAATCTTTATTCAATAGATCATAAAGTCTTTCTTGTTATGTAGAACAAAAAATGTGAGCATGACAATTTGCGGAGCTGCTGATCTATGAAATAAAAATGTGCGACAGTGAATCGGTTTATTCATTAGCGGATTCCTGCGAATTCCAGCTCGACCATCGTTATTACGATAGGCTGCAATTTTTGTTCTTGTCCAATAATTTGAGCAAGCGATGCACGATGATTATATGCACCGCGAACCGATCGATTCCTTGCAAGCAACTGAACATCACGTATTACGTATGACTATGTATATCAGATATTACAGGTACGTGCGAGGTAATCTCGTAAGAAGAGGGTATATTGGCTGCCACGCCGCATCATCTCCAAGATGAACATACTCCAAACCAGAAACCGCTGGATATCAAATATTACCAACGATGACACGCTCTGTATCTCGACTGTAAATATTTTTTTCAAAACAACACTCATTTTATTTTGTTACGCGCCAACCAGTCGTTTCCGTTTATTCATTATTCATATTATATTCTTCTGTTGTAATAAAATTCAATTACATATTTTCGAATTGAACGCGGCTAAAAAATAATCATTTTTTATTCATAAATAAATTCAACAAAATAAAATAAACGATAAATTTTGTTTTATCTCACTACATTTAATGTTTTTATTAAAATTAACCCTCTGTCACTTGCATGATATTTTCAGTAAAGAACCATCGCACGAGAACTATTTGCTCACGACCCGGAACGGTTTCTGATGGCTCATCAACACGCTCGCTTTTCACAGTTTTAATTATAGAATTACAATTAAAACAATAAAACAATACAATATTTAATATATAATAATTGATCTTTTTCGTTTTTCAATCAAATTAACGTTTTTGATATGATTTCATAAATTAAATTATTATTAGATTTTTCTTTTATTACTGTTATTTTAATAAATAACAATTAATTTAATGAAGAAATAACGGTCAGTTTGTTGTAATAAATAATTAGTAGAAAGAAGGTTCAAAGTAACGTCGGTAATATAGGATGTCATATTGATCTACCTGACAAGTATTTGTGTTAACTCAGAACTCTCGAGTGATGAAATTTTTGCTCACGATCGAGCAACCTGCTATAACATAAATAACTTTTTTTTTATTCTCTTTTTTCGTGAAAAAATATGCCCAATAAAAGATAAATATATAAACCAAAGTTTCTTTAGATTTGTTCTCACATTTTGCGTTTTTTTTTTATTTCATAAAATAAGTGCAAACAAACGAAGTAAAATACTCACAGAGCGAGTCACGAAGAGTTAAATATATTTTCAGCTTGTTTTTCAATTTTTGTTTTCATTTAAAAGCTTAATAATATTTTAAATTCATTATTATACTATCACGCAGATAATTTATAGGGAAATGACCTAAATGAGTTATTCTAAAAAATGTAAACATGGCTATTAGAATGTTTATTTTCCTATTTGACCTTGCGATGTGTAAATATTTACCTCGCGAAAGATCAAAGTTGAGGTATAATGTGGATTTGATGACTCGTCATCGGCGTGCTCGGACGTTTGCAATTATTCAATTTTCTCTTTTTAAGAGGAAGGTGTTGCATTTATCTTGGACTCGTCGAAAGTTACACGTTAATCAGATAGATCAGATGTGGAAATGAATTTCGCATTTGAATGCATGTTGAACAATCTGTATAGTCATTTCTGCGGAGTTCGGTGATTACAGGGTATCCGGTACAAGCGTATAATCATTTCTGACCAAATCCCCCGACAGATCGATAATAGCCCTGGCAAAAAATCACTCAGTGAAAATGATAGACGAGCGGGCGAAACAAAATGCACAGTCGTGGTTTCGTTTCCAAAAAAGTCGAAACAAAAACGACCGCGAGTCGCAGCGGTGAATCGAATTTGTTTTCTCAAGCAAGAAATCAAACGTTTGATCTCGAAATGCATTTTTTCCTCGCTGTTATAACTGTAACTTGTAGTTGGTCGGAGTAGCGTTAGCTTCATTACGCGGACTTGAACATCTGCCCTGTTTTAATTTCGCGCTAATGCATAACTAACGACGGATCCGAATAACCGCAATATAAGAAACGGATCGAGTACGGCTCGGATTATTTGCATGCAAATGATTCGAGATGATAAAAGTTTTGTCCGTGTCCGCGGAACCGCGAAACAACCCTGATAATCCGCCCCTGGCTAAAGTAACAGTATTCTCGATGCAACGTCGAATGCTCGTGTCTTAACGGTAGTCATGGTCTTATCACGCACTCGTCTGAAGTGCGCGAGCCTCGCAATTGTTCCGCGTACTTTAAAATGACGAAGCGACATGTCGACCTGGTACTGATGCGGACTTAAATTTGACTTGGCGTATCTGTAATTGTAATAATTTGTAAGCATTGGGATGTTTACTTTCGACTATTAAAATGTCTTTCACTTTCTGTTTAAATCATATGGAAATATAAATATCTAACTTCATGTTTTGCGAGTTAATTCAACAGTATTTATGTTCGAAATAATACATTTAAAAATAACTAGATTGGGTTAGACTTAGACCCAAGAAAATTTTGAGTGTTTAATGTTTAACATTTGAGTAACGTTTAGCAAAAAAAAATTCTTCATATGAATTGAAGTAAACATTTAATTAAAATTATTATCAGTTTTTGCAATAGTAAAAAGATTAAAAACAAATTATTTGTATATATGTTTATTATAACCCAATATGAATGTTGTGAGCTTTTAAAATGTCCTGTTTATACATTATTTTTAAAAATATTTCCCTAAACACAGGCAATTAACGCTCAGCCTCCCTCCCCCTCTTCCCTGTGAAATAATTCGAATCGTTACAGGACAGTTCCAAACTACAAATTGTTAACTTTATCTTTAGTCACAAAGGCTGTCATTCATAGGGCTACTTGTAAGCATCTTAAACAATGCTGTCAGTTATGACTTAATATTTATGTATAGAAACAAAGTGTATGTTTCGAATAAAAATAAATTTACGGACATCTTGATTAATTTCCATAATAGAATTGATTTGACAACAGATATGGCTATTACTTTGCTTGTATGAATTGGTCAAAAACACTTTCATATTTCTCATTTGCATAAACTTCTATTTATTGGCAAAATTACTTTATCTTTTTCTTTCAAAAAGGTTAAACAAGCTAGCGTGAATAATGAACAGATTAAATACATTATTATATATTTCAATGGCGATTTAAATAAAAATAATATGTTCGTATAAAATTAATATGATTAAATATCTTAAGTTCCTTAAAAGAGATGGGTAGAGAGCGAAAAAAGACAACGGAATTATCTGTTGCAAGAGATAATCAACTTTTAATCTCCGAAAAGTATCAGAAATAATGATAATCAAGTCGACAAAAAATGCTGGCAAAAAAGCCGACGAGCAGGTCACGATTGGATCTCCGCGATAACCTTTGGATCGGCAGTGCGTACGACCGCTATTTCGCGTATATATTGCGAGAATGCGCCGTCCGCGGGCAAGATTATGCAATTTCTCAGCGGTAATTTCGATAAAGTAATAAATATGTGATGATATTGCGTAATTGTTGCGCGGCGCTCGATGGCTGCGCGAGAAATTACGTCGGCCAATAATTCAACGCTCTTTCTGGATAATATCTTGCCAGTGATCACGTGACTTGACCGTTAATCATTTTTTAATGCGACTGCGGACGACTTTTCTTGACGAGAAAACTAGCAAAACGCTCGCAAACAATAAACCTATTTGCACAATTTTTCGCCGCGCTTATGAAAGCCTTTTTTGCCCACAGTAATGCCAACCTACGCAATTCCATTTAGTCGCGATAAATAACATAGGAATTCGCATGATTATTTCGCAAAAGCACGAACATATTTTCTTATAATGTAAGAAACGCCTAATCGACCAACGAACATCGTTATAGGTCGAGTTGAAATTGAGTTGGCTGGCCGGCGCTTTAGCCGGTCGATTCGAATTACCCGATAGTCAATTAGCCGGACATGGTAATTTAACTTCATTTGTCGTTTTATCACTCGAGTTGTACAATTTCATTAGTATGGTATTGTCGAAAGTTGGCATTGTTAGGGCTACTTTCGCGAGCTTAACATCTGCCAATGCGCTATAAATCGACCGCCGAGTAGTCATAACTGTCGCGCCTGGCTTTTTCGTCGGTGCGCTAACACCTCGGGCCTTTATGATACATAAAGCAATAACTTTATACACAGCGGATGTCTGCTTTACGGACTAAAGTCGAGTCCTCGAAATTGTGTCAGGATGTTTTACGGTCATCGAGTATTCTGACTCGCCACGCTCGAGTAAGCGCAGCTCGACTACTCACAATGATTAGCCAAGATATGATGTCTTCCGAGCCAAACCGACCAACGAAAACGACGCATTCAACTAACAAATTTTACGAGAGCAGTTAAAAAATTATTAGCCGATCTATTTTGCCCAGAAAATTATCGCGAACGTCGTAAAATGAAACACGGCCCAATATAACCTGAATGTTGGCTTAGGTCAATGGTTATTATATTTTACACGATTGAAATGGTTCTTGAAAGATGCCTTTCAATTTTATATATTTTTTTAATTTTATTTTGAACACATTTTACAGATTTCGTCAATTTTATCATTTTTAAATTGAATGATTGGATATAATTATGAAATATATATATTTTTTATTTTAAAAAGATGATTAATGCAAGTTTACAAAATTAACGTATACAATTAATTATCAGCATACTGCCAAAGTTGGAAAAAGATATAATAGTTCAAAACGCTACATGTTTTGATAACATAAAACGATGGAAAACCCATTTATATATAGGTATAGAATCATGTATACACAAGCAACTTTTATGTTATTTTTTACAATTTTTATGGAAATCAAAAATATTAATTTTTAAATTAATTGATGAAATTGTATTTTTGATATTTTTTCTCAATTAGTTTGTTCGTTTGTAAAAAAATATCAAAATAATTATTTAGCTTAAAAGCAGATGTTCAAATTGAACAAATTAGAAAATATTTAACGTTGCAAAATAAAGAGGATAAAGTTCCCAATTCTCTGAAAAATAGACAGATTTTGATCCAAAACTTATCAAAATTGCTTTGCTAATATAATTAATTATATAAAATCTTTGAACACAGACATGACATTATTTAATTCCGAAATAAAATTGAAATACGAAGTGATTCTTAGAATTAAATTGTGATTTTTTAATTTATATTTTCACCAAATAATGTTAGATTTAATTGAAAATAGCAGATAAACTGTGTGGATGAAAATGTATGTTCATTAAACTGATTTAATTGAGAATTCATTGCAAATCTGGAATAATATAAGTACTTTCACTATTTAACTTACAATTTAGTTTATAATTAGATTTGAATACTACCTTGTAAAGGTAAGTAATATAAATAATACTTATTTCTTGAAAGAAAAAAGATACAAATGAAATGGAGACTAATATGAGATAAAAAGAGACATGTAAAAAGAGAAAACAAACTGCAAAGGTTGGTTTAAAAATTACATGTTAAATTTAAAGTTATAAAGTGAAATACGGAGTCACGCTAGCTGCGGTCCTAAGATTCTGACCGATTAGGCAACTTTCGTGATAATGATTAGTGTAAAGTTAGCTGAAAGTCGACCCAGTTGGAAAAATTAGTTGGAAATTCTGATTAAACATTTGTTTCTAAGTTCTGTTACAATGAACCAGATATCAGAAGATATGCGTAGACAATTTCGATGGAATTCGCGGATAAAAATGATCGTTACCGTTGATGATTAAGTTGAGCTTTTTTGTAATCGTGTTTGGTTACGCTGGACAAAACTGTTAGACGACGAGATTACATTGTAACGACGTCGCGCTGCGCAGCTTTTTGCTTCTCGTCTACCTCGACAGGTTCTTAATCTTGCGTAGAGGCGCGGATTAATGAGGACATCTCTCTTTTTTCACTTTAAAGTCGATCTGACTTTTTCTCGATTTAATTTATGCGCTGCGTAATAAAATCATTATGTCGGATGTTTTTGTTAAGTGTTATGTTGGACACTTAATAAGTTCAGTTACGTTTACAATTGACGGTAGTAAAACTTGTTTAAACATTGTGCGGATCTATTTACTTATACTTAATTGATTGTTTACACTTTTTTGATAGCTTATATTCAAAATCATGTATCTTGGGAAAGATCAAATCCATCAATTAGTTTACATGTAAAATGAATTGTATCACTCAAATTTTACGATTTCTTAAAAACATTTCATTATGATAAGGAAGTTATCAATGTATGCAAATATAAAACAATTTTGAGAAGTCAAGTTCTCTAACAACTTTCTATGCTATATAATAATTGCCTATATATGCATTTTAATTTGTTATTAAAGTTTATCAAAAATAACTAAATTAATAGTTACGATGTTTATAAATTTAACTCACTTTTGATTGTGTTTCAAAATTTAATTTCAAATTAAAAATTTCACAAACAATACATCTCTGTGAAAAAAAATTTTATATCACTTAACGATATTTACAATGTTCAAAATATTGTCAGTTTAATTGAATTTAAAATTTAATCTATGCTAAAAACTCTTGAAAAGATATTTTATAATATCAATTGATCTAGTATTAAACATTTATAGGTTATGTTACTTAAATGTTAACAAGAAATAAATTTAATTCGATAAATTTCGAAGTGATGTTGTGTGAAGAAAAAGTGCAATAGGAATGTTGATACATAATGGATTTGTGCAATACAAGAGAGGAAATATTTAATGAAACGGCGTGGCTAGCGTGTAGGTATACCACCAAGAACAGTATACGAAAATTCTCGTGTACGCGACGAACGCGAATCAGCGTGTATATACATATATATAAACGTGTTTGCTTGGAGAGTGACTACGCGAAGAAACGGTGGCTAGGTCATGGTCAGGGCGATGGCCTCTTCTTCCTTAAAGGAATACTATTCCTCTTTTCTCTACCTCTCGTCACCGCGACTCCTCTTATTCTCGTTGCTTTGCGCACTTCTCACATTTTCTTTTCAGACTTCTTTTTCTTCCACTTTTTGGCTTATCGTCGTCGATGCTGTCACTGCTTTTATTGCGTTGTTCAACTTACGATCTTGTCATTCCATTTTTTCCGCAACAATTCAAAACATTCCATTGAAATAATAACACAAAATATAGGTTATTGTTAAAGATATTTGAATTGAATTATTATTCTCAAAAAGAACACTTTAAAAATTCAAATTTGAAGTTCTCTATACAAATTATTCTCTTCGTTCTTAAATTTAATAGTTAAATTCATTTCTGAAATTTAAAAAAAGTCGTTCATATTTGTTTTTGTGATTAATAATTTGGAATTTGTTATTTATTCGATTAATTAAAAAAGAGTACATTAAAATAAATAAAATGTTTATTCTCATATATAAAAATTGTATTGAAAAATCCTCAAGTTTCTTCATTTATTAAAGAATATTATATAATTTAATATAAATTTTAAAATAGATTGTTTTTGGCTATTTTCATTAATTTAAATGTTTTTATTTTTGAAATACCTAAATGAAAGTATAAATTGAATTTGAAAAATTTCTTTGCCGGTTAACATAACCTCAAATAAAGGTTATACTAACTAATTTTTGTCAATCTTTCGAGATTGCAGAATAATAAGCGAAGGAAATAGGAAAATTAACAGCAACAGAACAGAAGCTACGTATGAAATGATGATTACTAGTAATTGATGTGTGATAACAATGCAAAGGGGGTGGTTTAATAAACTCATCTATTTTGCATAAACATACCAAATGCTGGTACATGCACGGTAAATGAAACGATGCTTGTCTCGGATCTCAAAGCACATAATCCGCGGTTGTTTAACGTAATAAGCAGACTCCTTCGGGTATGCATCATGCAAAGTACACCGGGATCGTGATGATAGGGTTATCGCGCGGAATAATCAAGCCTCGGCGACCGACAATGTGAAGCTCCACAGACACGGCAATGCACTTATCACGCGCCCCATCGTTTACTCGCCGCTTCTCAACAAACAATAAGTGGGCTAGACTTTATCAATAACTTTTTATAATTTTTCTCCGATTATTCTTCTATTCAATAATCGCATTTGATTCTAAATTTCATGAATGTTCACTTAAAATTATTATTTACTTTTAAGATTTTATTGGGAGATGTAACTTACGATAGTCATGGGTACAAACGAACACCAACAATGAATAATTGTTTTTACGGCCAGTCTTTATTTTTGTTGATACACTTTTTGAGGTTATGATTATAGAAAGATTACAATTTGCTTTCTTATCCCAATGTCGGTACTCCTTAAATTTGTTTCATACAACCATTTGGGTTAGGTATTATGAGGTTGCTTTTATTGTTGTCTTTTATGGCTTAAGAAGAAGGTTTAGAAAACTGAATGTACCGACTGTATGCTAATATAATGGGTATCATACAACGAATGGTATTAGCCAAGAACCTAACATGACAGAAAATTAATCACAGTAACTAAGTAGAAATGAAGATGTCGCATCGATACAATACCGAGTAGATCAAGCAGATGAAAAAAATGAATTAACTTCGCGCCCAATAAATTTCAATTTAAATTAAAGTTGTTTCGAATGGTTCATGGAATAAGAATCATTCCATGTTGTTGTTAATCATTATTAAACTGATGCCACCTTGACCTTGAAATATGTCATATGATTAATTGGACGAATATATCAACGAATACATTTTAAAACAAATGTATTTTGTGATGACAGTAATTAAGTTTTGAGTTCGTAAATAAATCATCAAATTAATGTGATTATTCATTTCTACTTCCATATCGAAAGTCAGTGTATTTAAAACTCAAATTCAATGACATATTTATTGTAAAAAGTGTGCCAAGATATTCTTTCATACAGAGTAAAATTTTTATGTAATTTAACACAGAAAAAATTCTTGACGCAATTTCTACCATGAGAAATATTGATAAGTTGGAGTTCTAGATTTTTTATTCTTATTTTTTTCTCTTTTTTTTATTGTTAATGAAAGTAAAAAATGTGCTCCGCTAACAGTTGTTTATATGATACACATTTTTAAATTAATTGGTATAAATATATATATGCATATATAAATTTAATTAACATACAAGTGCTTTTAGTTCATCGAAATCATTGTTTAATTATAAAGTAATCTAACAATATTAGGTTATGTTTTTTATATCATATTATTGTTTTCAAATCAACATTTTATTGAGATTAAAGTTAATAAAGTAGTTCATTTATCAACTTTCGATTGAATATTAGAATCATATTTCAAAATTTAATTTAACTGAGTGATTTTTTACGAATTTTAACTAGACTATTAATTCTTGCATTTAGTGGTGTAATTTATCTCAATCCTGCCAACGATTTATTTGTATAAATTACATTTTCTATGCGCAAACTATGTCGATTCGAACGCATTCATTGAACGCTCGGCGATCGCGTGCGACACTTAAGGTATATAATCCGTGCACGTCTCTGCAGGGTCGAAATGCAATCCAAGGCCTTGCGAAATCGACGGAATTCAATTATCCGAACAATCCTGGTATGCCTTTATCTTTCAAATGCCGATCGATTCACTTTCGATGGAATCTCACGTACTCCATCTGTAATCTTATAAACACAATTAAAGCTCGTATTTTCTGATCTTCTTTTCGCGCATACCGATTAGCTTTGATTGAAACTTTTATTAACGTAGCAACTGCTGTTGGCCAGTGCTACCTATCTGCATTTTAAAGCTATTTTTCTTAAAATTTCTTTATCACCGCAACTTTGATCTTTAATTAATTGATTTCTGATAAGTAAACTGGTTTTTGTTTACTTTTTCTATTATATTTGTTTTCTTTCTTTTTATTATTTAATAGAAAAGTAATATTTTTATGATATTTATTATTATAATATTTTATTATTTTATATATATAAATAGATACTATTTATATTATAATACATAATTAAAATTATTTAATCATATATATTCAGGTGCATACGATTAAAAAACTATTTTAAATTTTATTGTTAAATAAATATTTTCAAATATAATTAAATATTTAATTTGAAAAATTATCTTTTTTTCGACTCATTATCTATTCAGTAATGTTTCCTCCATTTCACTTATTTGAACAAATTTATTTACGTGCCAACATAATAAAATTTATTAATATAATGAAATAGAAAAATTTGAATAGAAATCGAAAGATGTTAAAAATAACGAAGGAATGTGTTGGCCTAACAAAGTGTCAATAAAAAACTAATTTTCAAACTTTAATTATGCAGTTTTATTATTAGTTATACAATAGAAAACGTAGTATTATGAGAAATTTATTTTCGTTTGTCAAAAACAAAACATCGTTGATAGCCCCGCGAGCTGTCAACATAAAACACGTTTTTTTATTGTTACGTAATAAAGTATTCCCGCGCGTCGATAATATACGCAACAATATTGGGTACATTGCGCGCTGCGTCAATTGTTGTCCGTTATGCGTTGAGTAAATAGTAGTTTAAATTTAAATTTGATTGTTTTTAAAAGCTCTAAAATATTATTGAAAAGTAATATTTAATACTTTTAATTTGTTATCTTCTCAATGAGAAAAACGTTACAATGCTGATATTAACTTACACTATTTTATGCATAAAATTTATTTATATAAAAAAAATTAAGATTACATTTTGATTTAAAAACTGTTATGTTTATCTTTTCTATGGTCATGAAATGATTAGAAATATTTGTTTTTATATTGCTTATAACTTGATTTTTATTAATTTTTACAAATTATTATAACGAACATATTATTCTAAAAAAAATACAATATTCATAATTTCTTCAAAATTTGTTGGAAAGCAATAATACTTTTTGCGGCGTAAATATATTGTTTTAAATATTTAAATTTGAACGTATTATTTGTTGTAAATTGAAAGCTGATTTTATTGTTGAAAAAATTATATTTGAATTGGTACAGATGCGGTGCGCGACGTACGCAATTATTTTTATTACGTAATACGCAACAATGTGTAACCTCCCTCGCTGATAAACGCCAACTTCTACGACTAATTGAATAATATACTATTTATTCATTTTAACTATCAATCACTTCAGAATGTTATGACTTAATTGGTCATAAATTTATATCCTCTGCCATGACATATACAATTAGAAATAATGTGGTTGAGGTAACGTTAGTGAACGACCTCCCACTATCAATAAATAATTTAAAAATGATAACATTAATTTCGATTCAAGCACGAGCTGTGATATTTGGTTTAATTTATTTACAGTTTCGATAAATTTTCGACAAGTATGTAATTAAAAGTATTTTATTCCATTTTTCAGAATTATTTTTTTATACAATTTTTATAACATTGAATCTTTTGTCCAGTCATTTGAATGTTT
>JABFQD010003970.1:0-12407 GCA_022817045.1 Psix sp. ZL-2020 | reverse complement strand
ATAAGTCCTTCAAAATATATTCTTCTTATTTATGAAATAAAATATGTTAGTACTTCTAATTACAAATATTTCTAATGCAATAATTAATCATAAGTAAGTTTTATTTCGATTTAAACTAGTTATCCGTATGTAGCGTAGTACATAATGGTTCAAAGAATTAATTTCCGTACCCAAGGATTTTTTTCTTATTACAATTAGATTTTATTCTATAACTATTGAAATAAAATACTTAATTCAGAAGTTGAAACTATGATCAGATTATCAAGTTAAAAAAATTTATTTCGGTCTGGACTAAGTTGCACTAGTAGTCGTATATTATAAATACAATGCTCTTAGCATTAGTTTTCTACTTGTTGTTTGATATATAAGTAAAGTACATATTTGATATGTATTAGAATGATAATGAACAGATATTAAAAGTTTTGTATAAGTAGAATTAATCTTATCTCAAATAAAAGTAATTAATTTTCTTTAATAGTTCTATTAATCACATAAAAATAAAACTCTATAATAAAAAAAGAGATTTTGTTTGGTTTATCATAATATGCTTTTGCTGCTGGTTTTACATTTCAAGAATGTAAGAGAAGCATTGATAAATTCATAGAAAATTATAATAATTCTTATGATGTTGATACATTATATGGAATTTTATTATAATTTGATAAAAATTTCATGAATTAAATGATTAACAATTTTGTATTACATTGAACTATAATACAGTTGACAGTGTTTGATACAACTTGCAATCACATAGTTAATGAAAGTAAAAGGTCATCTATCCCTAACGCAGATGTTGAATTTCTGTTTAATATACGATAAAAAAATGCAATATAATCGAAAAACTTTACTTTTTTAGAAAAGTAAACGTCATAATTTTAAAAAATTAATTACAATGGTTTATACACGTATTTAATATACTATTCAATTATATGAAAATTGTATGAATGTCTACGAATAACGAAAGATAGTATAATTTAAAATTTTCATAAATATAATTTTTTTATAGTATAATTTAAAATTCATAGAATTATACGAAATAAAAAATAGTTAAGTACGAAATTGAATAGTATAAAGAATTTACACAAGTTATTACTGTAATATTCATAACATAAAAATTAAAAAAATACTTAATACTACTTACTACTCTTGATACTTCCTACATATCAATTCTACATCTTATTTTATTCAATCTTGATATTTTCAACAGTATTTCTAGTTTTCTCAGTTTTCTTGTAACATTATGAATAAAAATTCTATTTATCAGTACTCCAGCAGTTTATTCATGACGATGACACTACAGTCGCATTTAGAGTAGTAGAATAGGGAGGCAGATTTTACAGCCCAGTATACTCTAGATAAAAAAATTGTAGCCATATTGAATCCAACTTCGCAGTAGATATAACTCGCGTCCGCGACCCTTGATTATTGTAAAATAATAAACTTGAAACTATTTTTCAAGTAACTTTTATTATAAAATTCATATTAATGCGCAATTCAATTAATGATGAATTAATTATATAATTAACTTATCAATCACAATTCAATAATATTATTGCTATTTTTAATTCAAATTAATATTTTCATTTTTATTTGAAATTTATTAGTACTATTTAAAATGAATTAACATTGTAATTTAGAAACTAAAGTAGTTTATCCACATGATTTATCTTACGCATTATGATTAGTTATTAGCAAATATGTCTGGCCTTTTTTTCGTTTTCTATCTCTGTATATCCCGTTGTCTATAATGTGTAAAAAGAGACAACGAATGATTACGCATATACTTTAATGACTGGACATATGTCAAATTTTAACACTTAAAATATCAACATAATTGATTAAATTTATATAGTTTAATTATTAAGTACTGAATTTTTAAATATGTGAAACTATTGATTGTGTTGACATACAACATGACATAGTATTGCAACTATTGCAAGAATTTAAACGTTGAACTTTAAACGTATGTATTTTATTGTATCAAATCAATATATAAAATTTTAAACTGTTTGTTTGATTTCTTATAATTTAAAAACTAATGGAATCAAATTTTTCTAAACTAAAGTTATTTCTTTGAAAGTCAGGAGTTGTCATGAACTATAAAAAATTTACCATTTAAATATTTTGTTTTCACAAAAATAAATTGTCTAATACGATAAATATTTTCCTAACAGATTTAAATACATTAAGGATGTATTTTTATATTTATTAATGGTAACTTAGATAGACGTTATGTTTTTTAAAACGTTTTTTTCGAATGTTTTTATTTTTCTTCCTTTTTGCATTTTTATGAATATTGAGTTACCCCCCCCCCCCATCCCCATGTTACCCCACGAGTTACCAATATTAAAGAGGGGAGGGGGGGGGGAGAAATTTAAAGTAAAGTATAACTTATTATTTGTTTATTAAATTAAAAGGAATTTATTAGTCATCTCCATCCATAAATAATAAAAAATATTTTACTACTGTAATATTCACTTATATAGTGACTTGATTAGAGTTTTTTCCTTAGAAAAAATTAGATTAGATTTTACGAAAAATGAAAAATTATTGAATTAGACAACAAATTAAAAAATCGTCTCTTCGGTCTCGGGTGAAAACTGAACCCACATTTCCCTGTTAACCGTACTGGGTATGCTGCCCTTATTTATTATTATATTAACAATAACATTATTTTTATAAACATCGAGCATACTTGTGTCGAACATGGGGTTACAGTATATAACAAATTGTATACAATTAAATTAAACTTTGTCATAAAGTATTTTCAAATGTTTTACTATATATTCTGTCATAATGTTAGATGTTATAAAATTAAGATCGCTCCATTTTGTATTATTTTAACATAATGCGCATTTTATTTTAAATCGTATTGATATAAATATTTCGGACAAAAAATGAAATGATAAAAGTCAGTAAATATAAGATAGATATAAATATAAATAAAATTAATTTTGTTTAATAAAATATGTAGTTTTTTATTTTTTTCATTCAATATACAATCCAGAATGTACTTAAGTTCATTATTATGAACTGTTGAAGAATTTCAGTTATATGATTACTAATTACATACCAAATGTTAAATATATCTTTTACAATTTGATTTAAATGCTATTAAACCTTGAAACATCTTGTAATTGGTAGAACAACAATATTTTATACAAATGTATAATATAAATATTTTTATAGTGATGTTCACTTTAAAAAGTTATATTAAGGAGGTCGTATTTCGTATAAAAGCGGCTCGATACAATACATTTTCTAAAAAAATTCTAACCTATAAAAATCAAATTATTTTAAAGTAATTCAAGAAGTGTTATTTAATAATTATATTAATTATTTAAAATAAAAAAATTTCTTAAGTTTTAATAAGTATATACACAGAAATTTGAGTTCTTTTATATCCATAAGAATTGAGGGTCAGAGATCAGAGATCATAACAAAATGCATACTAAAAATGCATTACCGATCGAACAAAGAAAGAAGATAAGGAAACGTTTGAGCTTGTGCGTGTATGTTGTGTCATTGACTAAAGATAGGTAAAGACCAAACACCAAATGAGCTTGCTTGAAGCAGCATTATTTATTAATTTTCATATAACTTATATACGTTTCGAATTATGTCAATATAAATGTTATCTAGATTTACTAATTGGTACATAATAATCATTTATTACTTCATTTTTGTCATTTTTATTTTGAAGATAATAAAGTAATCTGTTTTACCTGGGTTCCTCAGGAACCCAATTTCAAGTTTCAATATAATGTCTGATAATGTGTACAGTGTTTGGTCTTTACATATCTATAGTCACTGGTTGTGTTTACGACATCTCCCGCGCAAAAACATCCAAGTGACCGCGGTTCGCGAAACGCGACTGGACAATTAGATATTTGTAAATAACGTTAAAGGGGAAACCGCGCAAGAAATGGCAACGTCAGAAATGATTTTTCCCCGAAGTGAGAAACCATCAAAAATACTCCAGTGGAAAGTTCGTGAAGGCACAACAGTGGCCACGGGCAGAGTGTTATTTTTATACAAAAATCTTAGTCCGGATGCCAGCGACATTGTTGGATCTGAAAAAAAATTTCGCGCCACCCAGTTTGGCAAGATCATCAAGCTACTCTTTAACAACGATGATCATATTCAGCCAGGGTGAGATACGCTCAAACATAACCTCTAGTCGAAACATTAGATTTTTCTTTTTACCGAAGCTGTTGAAAAGTTTATTATTGAAAGTCAGAGATATAAATGAATTATCTATTTCTGAAGATACGAAACAATTTTTATTGAGTGGTTCATTCAATTTTAGATGAAGAAAAAACAAAGTCTGTAGACAATGATCTGTTTACAAGCAATTGATGACAAGTCGTGGGGTGTATATATGTATAGATGCACTATACTCATACTAGCAATGTTTTTTTTTGAATTTTAATAAAGTGCTTAAACTAATTAATTATATTCGATATGTATTCCATTTGTATGAAATATATCTTTATTTGATTTTAATTATTTTAATTGAAAAATATATCTTTTTGATAATAAATAAATGTTCATTGGAAAAATGTAAAATATGTATTAGAATTCCTGAAAATTCGATGCAGTGAAAATCATAAAAAATTATTATTGATATAACAAATTAAAATTAAAATTTAAGTAAATATTTACAAAAAATATTAATAAAAATTAAAATTCCAATTTTCAATAATATAACAAAAAAATTAAATTTATTATTATAAACATTTTAAAAATGTTAGCGCAGACTATGTAACACATCTTTTTGTCATAATGTGTTGTAATCAAAATATCACCACTGGTACAAAGATAATTTATACTAATATAAAACATCTTTGTATATTTTCATGTTGTAGCATATGTAGAACATAAAGGCTCTAATAATTTTTTTACTAAAAAAAGTTAAAAAAATTAATTTATAATTTAAAAAATTTGAAATTTTATTTATGATTTATCTTTTATTGTTTATTTATTATTTTTTTTTTTTATAGAGATCCTGTAGTCACTGTAGAAGGATGTAGACATCCAACAGTTATGAAAGACTTGTGTGCAGAATGTGGAGTTGACTTACGAGAAGAATGTACTGGTAATGAGAAGGAACTACCCACAAGAGCCAGTGTACCGATGGTGCACAGTGTGCCAGAGCTAAAAGTAACTCCAGAATTAGCTGAGAAAATCGGTAAAGAAGATGTCGAGAGGCTATTAAAAGACAAAAAGCTGGCGTTGTTGGTTGATCTTGATCAAACGATTGTTCATACAACTAATGATAATGTTCCAGTCAATATGAAGGTATACCACATTATGTTCTAGCTAATAATATTTACTATTTTATTTATTAAATAAAAATGATGATATCCAAATTGCACAATTTCTTTACATAAATAACTTTTAGGATGTATATCATTATCAACTATATGGACCTCATTCACTATGGTATCATACAAGATTGCGACCAAATACACGTCATTTTCTGTTAGAGATGAGTAAATATTATGAGTTGCACATATGTACATTTGGAGCAAGAAACTACGCTCATAAAGTCACTAGCCTATTAGATGCCGATGGCGTTTTCTTCTCACACAGAATATTATCAAGGGATGAATGTTTTGATCCACTGTCAAAAACCGCTAATTTAAAGTATGTAATTAAATTGTTTAAATGTGCTTTATAATTATGTTTAATTTGTATTATTCAGTTTACTATCTTTTTCAAACTAAATTCAAAATATTGATGTATTGCAGAGCTTTGTTTCCATGTGGCGATGACATGGTTTGTATAATAGATGATCGCGAAGATGTCTGGCAAGGATGTGGAAATCTAGTTCAGGTCAAACCTTACCATTTTTTCCGTCACACTGGTGACATTCACGCTGCAACGGGATTTGAAAAAAATGAAGATTCAGCAAAAACGATAGGATTGCCGGAAATAGATGAGCCTACAGAACAAGAAGAAGCAGAAACTAATATAGAAAATGGAGAAACGCCAACAGAAGTTGAAGAAAAACCTAAAACTGATGAAAGAGAAAACGAACCAAAAACCGAAAATCCCACTGATGAAAGTAAATCAAATGAAAGCCAATCTGGATATAAAAAATTAGAAAAAGAGACTGAAGAAAAAATAGAAGACTCACAAAAACCAACAGAAGAAAAAAATGAAGTCATAAAAATTGAAAAAGCTGATGAAAAAGTTGAAGAAACAGTTGAAGAAACAGTTGAAGAAAAAATTGAAGAAAAAAATGAAGAAAAAAATGAAGAAAAAATTGAAGACAAAGTTGAAGACAAAGTTGAAGATAAAGAGACAAAAGAGATTATTAAAGCCGAAGAGAAGCCTATGTTTCATGAAAATGTGATTGATGAAGATCACGATGATTACTTGTTGTATTTAGAAGATATTTTAAAAAGAATTCATGAAGAGTTTTATCGTGATCTTGATAAAGAAACTGGTAAAAGATCTCTTAGAGAAGTTATTCCTAGAGTCAGGGAAAAAGTTCTTAAAGGTCTTCACATAACTTTCAGCGGGATCGTACCTACCCACCAAAAATTAGAACAAAGTCGTGCATATCGAGTTGCCAAAGCATTCGGAGCTGAAGTATATCAGGTATATAGAATAATGCTTTTTATAGACATTTCTATAAAATTGTTAATTAATAATTAAAACACTAATATTTATTATGAATTATTATATTTATTGATAAATATCATAGAATTTAATAATGAAAACTAAAATTGGATAATTAAGTAATCCATTTAATATTTTAGGATTTAGTAGAAAAAACGACACATTTGGTTGCTATCCGTCTTGGAACAGCTAAAGTTAACACAGCTAAGAAAAACGGAAAAATAAAAATAGTCAATCCAGAATGGTTATGGACTTGTGCAGAACGATGGGAACATGTTGATGAACGATTATATCCTCTTACAAATAAGGTTAAACGATTTTTAGCTTAATACTTCTATTCATACATTCAAAGAAAACAGATTTTTTTGGACTGTTAAAATTGTCTAGTTTTGATTTTTCTAATCTTATTTTATTATGCTTAATCAAATCTTCTAAAAATTTTGATAAAAGAAAGGAAAATTACATTAGCTTATTTTCTTCTCAAAAAGATAAAACTTTTTATGAAAGTAAGTGTGTTCAGACGTTACCACTCACTTATTCTTATCGTTCTTCATTTTTGTTGTCATATTTTCGAGCAAAATCGTAGCATGAATAATTGGTGATATTACTCATGCTCTTATAAATTAATTTAATCATTTGAAGACTGTACCATCTAAATATTCATTGTATTATATCGTTGCCTGTCATTATAAACTCAAAGCTGCACTTCTCATGCTGCTCTATGAGTATTCTGTTTGTTTCAGAATCTTGTGTTCTGAGGCACTCGGGTGCAGTCAATAAATATATTATTTATTTTTTGCAATCGTACTGAGTGTCTGTCTAGAGCACTACTCTATTAAATTCCTGAATCCTGCAATTGGCTGTTTTGGACAGAGCTCCTACCTTTGCTGCTTTTCTATTGGCTAATGTGATGATGTTTCATTTTTTGGAATTTTTGGTTGACAACGTGATCTTCTGAGCGCCATATTGATTTTCCGCTGGAACCAAAATTTGTTTACCTCATGTCATTTGAGGTAAACAATGTCATGCAGTTACTTACCGATGAATTACATATAATTTTTATCTGGAAATTAATGACATCTATATAGTTTTGATTGAGCACCTTATGTGGTTAAAGCTATATAAGGTGTTTATTTCATAATTTATACTAGCTATTATTATTTAACGTGTTGTGTGAGGAACTTAACATGCGTAATTTATATAATCGTTTTACTGTTGTACTATCTTCTTTTATCACTTCATCTATCTTCTATATTCATACTCTGCATACTCAATTTTTTGGTAATACTCTTTTTCATCATTATATATTTATTTTATATTCGCCATCGCTCTACATTTTTCGCTTTTCACTCATTATTCATTTTTCATTCTTCATCTTTCATGGCTTATATGTTATATATTTATTTATTATCTTTTTATTAAGTATTTATTATTATTGTTTCATATTTATTATATGCGAGCAAGCAACGATTTTATGTGCTCTGTAAATCTGACGATCTTGAAATCAGTGCTCCTTTCAATCAGCGAACAAATTCGCTCAACTTTTCTCTCATACACGAATATCATACCTTTGTCAATTAATGAAATCTCTGCTGGTGCGGGTGACTGTGGCTTGGTTGAAATCAGGACCCTTCTGTTGAATCTCACCGAGAAAGTTGATATCCTACCTCAAATAGTTTTTGATTTGAACGAACTAAAACAGCTTAAATCTACAGTTCTTGGTATTAAGTCGAAACTCGATGCAGCTATTGCACTGGGTAAGCGTAATTCTCTTGATATCGTTACACTTTCTGATAATTGTCGCAAACTGAACATCCGAGCTGATGAAACAGAAGCGTGTTTGGCTTCTTTTCAGAGCCTGGTTAAGTCCAACTCTCTTCCATCACTCTAAGTGCTCTAACTCACCGACTGGAGCCGTGAAATCGTTATTACTGGCCTGCTTGATTTTTCAGTCACTAAACCCATCCAACTCATTAACAAACTCGCGGTTGTTCTTGATATACGACTCGATGTAAATTTCATTGATAACCTGTAAGTCCTCCCTTCGGTCCGGGGTAAGGATCATATTCTGATTATTGCATTTCTCTCTCGATATCATCGAAATGAGTGGCTTAAGGCCAAAAGAACAATACGGGATATATTTCTCCATGAAATTGTATCTTGTACGGACTAAACCAAAAAAATCTTCATTAATGAAAGATCTACTGCAGTAGAACGTAAGACTCTACACGACGCTAAAAAATTTGTGAAAATAGATATAAATATTGCTGGCTCAAAAGTGAACAAATATTTGTTTAGAAAGATGATAACTCACCAGCATTTGAATACCCGGAAAATCTTTCTGACTTCGTCCCTGATGTATCTGCATTATCGTCAACAAGCTTAGGTTCCCAAATCTCTGTCACAAACCCAACTTGTAATTTTTTTGCTCGAGCAACTCAGTTGGAATGAGACACAACATTTTGAATGAAGATAATGCTCAGTCATTGATGTCAACAGCGCGTCACTTTAGATTGCAAGCAATGATTCAAAATTCTCTACTTCATATTATAGGGGTCACTGAAACCTGGTTACATGACACTGTCCCTGATGAAAGAGTTTCTCTTAATGATTATATAGTTATACTGCATGATAGAAAAGTTAGAAGAGGTGGCGGTGTTTATTTTTACCTTCATCAATGAATACCTCATTATTCGCATTAAACTCTCTAACACTTACCTTCTTTTGGCAATAGTTTACCGTCCTCTCAATACTCCGCTTCCTCTCTCATTCATTAATACCTTAGATCGTTTCATACTATCCTATCATCACTTTATTGTCTGGTAATTTTAATTTTGATATGCTCGCCTGGTTCCAGCACCGTCCCCATTAACTAGGAGTGTGAAATATAGGAACTTTGAAAATTTGAATATCACTCGATTTGTTCATATTTTCACTAGATCTCTGAACTTTGATTCTGATGTATCGAGTGATGTTGATGCGGTGGTCTCATGTCTTAATGATAGTGTTTATAATGCTTTCAATGTTTGTGCACCTGTTGAAACACTCAAATTGAGAAATCTTCCGGCTCCTTGGATGAACCCCTTTATTAAATCTCAAATTGATTATAGAAACAAGCTTGGGAACTACTTTGCAAAATTTGGCTCAGCTTATTATTTTGAATTGCTTTGTACACAGAAAAGTTATGTTAACTCACTTATCGTTTCAGCTAAAGCCAGCTTCTTCGAAAATAAACTCTCGAAACTTTACCAACAGCATAACCCGAAAATGTTGTGGAAGGAGCTTCGTGTACTTGGGATCGTTGGTTCTGGAGGAAACGACTCTTTTCTCACAGTCTCGGCCGATGAAATCAATGAATTTTTTACCTTATCTGTTGAGTCATTGAGGGGATCTTTATGGCAACCCCCCGTGGCTTTGGGAATGATTCACTCGGTCCATGAAGAACTCTCTTTTGCCTCTATCACATAGGAAACAGTATCAAAAATTTCTAATCGTATTTCCACTACATCTTGTGGTGTTGATGCTAGGCTTGAACTCGTGATACCATTTTACTCTACTGCTGTGTTCGAAAATTCATTTGTTGTAAATGGTACTCGGTTGTAAATAGCCTTCCTGTAGCGATTCGCCAGTCCTCAACATTTGAAATGTTTAAATCTAAATTATATGAATATCTTATTTTATCTCAACGAGAATCTTCTTGATATCTATTTATTCGGTTGCTCGAGATGTGTTGAGTACATATACATTTGTATTATATTTTTGATACTTAAAGATTTATTTGACACAGCATCTTGGCTCCGTATTGAATCTTCTGCTGAGTAGGAGAAACCTCGAAACAGAATTTGCGTCATATTTAAATCCTGTATGAGAATTCTTTGGAATCTACTGCTATTCAATTATCTATGTTACTTTGCTAAATCTTTGTTGCGACTACTACTAATGCAATAATTATTTTTATCTTTATTTACAAATTGTATTTTGTGAGCCACGCTGGTTTTCCAGATACGTAATATTTTGTAAATAAATAAATAAAAATCAATATGTTATAATTATAATTGAGAAACTGGTATACAAATTACAATATCAATGATGTAATTTGTTAATTTTATTATAAAAATAAATAAATGTTTAATTAAAATTTACTGTTCAAAGACAATCAAAATATAAAAACTTGTATTATAATATCTAGTCCGAAAAGATTTGAAATACTGTTGAATGTCTCATATAAGTAACGCCAATAAGTAATCGTAGGTTCGTGGATCCAGGATTCCTCCGCCGCACTGCAGCAACCCAGAAAGATTCGAAGGCACAGAAAAAAGCGAGAGTTTCGCAAATAGTATCAATCCTTTATTATCTTTTTCTCGTGAAGAAATTGACAAGATGGGTAAGGAAGTGGATGAGGACTTAGAAGATCTTGAAATGGACGAAAATTTTGACGTTGAAGAAAATGATAATAAAAGTGATAGTGAAGGACTAGAGGGAAGTGGTCGTGAGGAAGAAAATGAAAATGAAGAAGAAACGTTGAAACGGCAGCTTTCCGATATAGGTATTCAGCATACTATTCTCAATTTATTTTGGAACAAGATGTATTAATCTTTAATTTATTTATTCAATTTTTATATTTAATTTCAGAAGATGAATGGCAGCCAGAAGTAACGAAAAAAAGAAAAAAGGATAGCAGCTCAAGCTCCTCTAGTGAAGATTCAGAAGAAGATATAGTAACTAAGTTCCGACGAGGCGAAGATCTCCCCGATGATCTGGATCTTGGAGATCCAAGCTCGCAAGCATCATTTGAAGACCTTGAAAACGACGATCTCGAAGATGATCGTGAATGGAATGCGATGGGAGCCGCGCTTGAACGCGAATTTTTATCAGAATAAAGAAAAGAATCATTATTTTGTTATAAGTCTGTTTTATCGACTTTGACTATCTTGATAATATCGAGTTTTACATTTTAGAAAACAATTTTCTTGTATAAAAGAAGCCATTCGCATACTTAAACCCCGATATTACAAGATTGTAAAGTGGATCTTTTTATATTTCTTCTTGTAGCTTCCTTTTGACCAATTTGTACATTAGTAGCTAATCTGTTTTACCTTTTATTAATTAATTAATATTTTTGTCAAGTTTCATTTTTCAGTTGTAAAAATTCCAAAAATCAGTGGGTTGTTTAAAAGACTTCTATACATTTTTAAACATCCCTTCGACGGCAATATTGTATAGTGTGTTTTTGCGGATCTTGATAGCAGAGCGTAAAAAAGAACGAGTCGTTTATTGCGCGGAAGTATTTATTTTCTATTTAAATTTCGTTTCTGTACAATTGCTAAATGCAGTTCAATAACAAACCATTAACAAGACACAGGGCATGATCTTTTATTTTGGATAACAATATGGATCAACATTATCAGGATCGTGGAGAAATTGTTTATATGTCTTCTTGTCAGTCAAATCTCGAGTTCCCTCTAATCTTCCTCTAGGAGGAGCTTTATCATAATCGAAACCTTGTTCATTTTTACCATATAATTCGCTAGTTTCTTTGATGTCGGATCTGAAAAAATTCCAATTGTAATTAATTTTTGTTTTAGTTTTATATTGATTTTTAATATTTCCATTCCATTGAATTTGTATTTAATTTCATATTAATTTTTATTTTATTAATAGATACATAAATGAAAAGAATACCTATATTCCATTCCTGATACTTTTTCTCCTGTGATTGGATCTGTGATATCTCCTAAAGGATATACTACTTCTACCACCTAAAAAAAAATGTATGT
>JABFQD010003969.1:0-12407 GCA_022817045.1 Psix sp. ZL-2020 | reverse complement strand
AGCTCTTGTGGTGACATTGAATTTCCAAAACTATCAAAATAAAATTTTATTTTAATTTGAAATTATAAAACCGTTAGTTTTTCAACAAATGCTCATGAAAAGTTTTATGATCCTGATGGTTCAATACGCAAAAAAGACCTGAAATTTTGGAACGTTATAGCATCTCTGATTGGTTATTAAGAAGGTAAATAATTGCCGCAGGTTCATACATATAATGAAAATAAAATTAATTATGTTTATTGAGATGATCCCTATGAAATTGTTGACTGATTGCGTCTGCTTATTGCTTCACAAACAGCTAGGAATCCTAATCATAGTAGCGAAATAATTTCAATTATAGAAGAATTGCAAGAAGCTAATATTATATATTGAATTACTGTTAAGAGAACGATCTAGTGTAAAAATGAACGTCGATGTGTTTGGACGTGTTCTAACCACGAATAATAAAAGTACATATTTAAAAGGACCTCCTGGATGAGTTTTAATTTAACAAATGATGGTCATTAAAGTATTAAGTATAAAAGAATATCTAATTTAATCGATCTAATATCTAAGACCGATGCTGTAGCTTTTAAAATATCAAAATCAATGCAAAAAAAAATAGCGAATGATGTTAAATATCTCAAAAGAAAAATAGCAGCATTACATGAAATTGTGTGCAACGTTTATGATATTATAACTTATTTACAAGATGAATTATGTAAACTTAAGAAAGATGTACATAATCATTAATAATATTCAGAAATCCATTTAATAATTCTATCAATAGATGAAGAAATGAAATCACATAATTAAAATTGGAAATTATTATACATGATTTCAAAATAGTAATGAACTGCATAAACCTGCTTGCCGAAATTTCTCGCGTCAAAAATTTGACATTCAAGATTTGGATCAAATATGGCAAGCAGATCTTGTTGATATGTCCAAATATTCATAACATAATAAAGGTTATAAATATTTGCTGACAATTAAAGATGATTTTTTAAAGTTTTCGTGGGCTGTTTCGGTGAAAAGTAAAACCAGTGAAGACGTGAGTAAGGCTATGGAATGAGTCTTGAAAATAAACCGAAAACCAAACAAATTACATGTTGACATCGGAAAAAAATTTCACAATTCAACTTTCGGAAATTTAATGAAGAAATACAACATAAATATGTACTCGACTTACAGCAGCACGAAAGCTTCCATTTGTGACAGATTTAATCGCACTTTAGAAAAAAATGTGGAAAAAATTGAGTTTACGGGGGACATACAAATGGAACCGATTGTAGTTACAACGATGAATTCTAATGGATTGTTTAAACGTGTTTACGAAGAAATGCAGAAATACGTTACAAAAATAAATTTAAAGTTATTGATAAAGTTCGTATAAGGAAATTCAAACATTTTCTTAAAAAGGAATATACTCCCAATTGGACTACAGAAATCTTTGTCATCAGTCAAGTAAAAAGAACCAATCCCGTGACTTATGAGCTAATAGATTATAAAAATAGTCCAATTAAAGCAAATTTATATTCATTTGAGGTGCTAAAAACAGCTCATCCTACAACATGTCTCATTGCAAAAATTGTAAAGAGGCGGGGTAATAAGCTATATGTTATGCGGCTTGGTTTCGATGATTCGCACAACAGCTGCATTAGTGAAAGTGATTTCAACTCTCAAAAAAATGTCCAGTGATCAGTAGAAAGTAATTAAAACATTTTTACTGGAAAACGCAGAAGAAAGAATTAAATTCATATAGAAACAGCTCCCAGATGAATCGAAAAACCATAGAGGATCAGCTGTATGGACTAAATCCGCCAATCAAACATTGTATTGTTTGTCGACTCGAGACGTTGAAAAGTGAAAGGGAAGAAAATGAGAAGAAAATTGACCACTCTAGAAAAACAAAACGAACTAAAACAACGTTTGGGCATACTGATTAATGAAATAAATAAATTGAAAAAAAACTATTGAAATGCGAGAAAATGCAAACGAATTCATTAAAACATGTTACTTATTGGAAATGTAAAGTATTCCAGTTATTCAATAAATCATTTTTGTATTAAAAAAAAATTGTTACTATGTTTTAATTATACTTACAACTATAAATAAGATTCCATTCCATATACATATACATTACATATACATAAACACACATACGTATTTCATTCTCCAATAGCCTCTTCTTCTTTAACATAAGAAATCAATGTTATTATTCAAAATACCTTTCTTACTCTCCTTGATGCGATACAAACGATACCTTCTCGCGAAAGCTTCATTTTCATTTATAAAACAAAACTGATATAAGTCTTCGATTTCTTTCTGTTGATTTTTTGGCAGCATATGATATAAATATAACATACGCTGCCAATGGCTGTCAACAGGCATAACATTAAAATCGAAGGCGTAATCAAATCTTCGTTCTAGTTTTTCTGCAGCCCCTGCCAAAGAGCTGTATGTGCTATGATAAAGGTGGTAGTCCTCATATATTCTTTCGTTCTCATGCTCGTCACATAACTCCCCTTTTAAGTGAACGATCTAATGGTCACAATCGAAACGATTGCAAATAGCGGATTTCATTCTGTAAAAATTAATAACAATTATGATTATAATGTTGATAAAAAATAATAATAATGAAATATTGTTAGAAAACTTATGTTTTTGTTTTGTTTTTGAGGAACAAACTTTATTATCAAAATGAAGTGGTGAGCAGTGGTAAATTGTACTCACGAGACTAAATAAATTGTTGAAGAAAGACTAAATTTTCTCGATATATATTTCCTATCTCCAACAACGAAATTCTTCGTGAAAGTTATTCTGCAAACTATCAATACTTTCTACAGCCTACCTGCCTGAATTTCGTGAATGAAAGTTTCAGTTACAGTGATTACAAGTAAAACCACAAGTCATTCACTTGTAACTTGAAATCTTGTACCACCACCTTTGAAAATCTTATTTTGTAGGAATCGTAAACATAATGAAAGACTTGGTTCACTTGGTTTTGACATAAATTCTACATTGTTGAACACAGTATTCGCAACACTTTGTCTCATCGAAACGTTCTCAGTTTTTGGGGAATAGGCTCATTGGCTTTACATCGAGTAGAATCTAAAATGATCAATGTAAATAATTAATAAAGTATGTAAGATACGTAATTAAAAAATATTTTGTTTGAAAAATGTGTTATACCTTGTTAATTTTATTCGCTATTTTTGATAACTCTTCAGCAAACCATTGAGCGCAATCAGATCTTTGTACCGATTTATATTCAGACAATGGCGATTTTGAAAGTCACATTAATGTGATTTTCAAATTCGTTCTCAGTAAGTAAAACAGGGAAAATTTCCTTATTCTGAGTCATAAATACGGCCACTGAAATATCATTCAGTTTTTCAAATTTTCGGATGTCCTTCAATTTCATCAAAAATGATCAATTATTGAATTTATGAACATTTTCATATGCAGGATATGAAATTGGACAATCACAATTCGATGATGCAGTATATAGCGCAGACATTATCGCTGTGGCGAAACAATCATTTTCTTAATTCTTTACATTAACAACAGCTTTCTTTGATTTCATCCATAGCGATAATTCAATAAATGAAGCAGCTTGAAAAGGTTAATATCTACAAATTTTCACTTCCACGTTATTTAGGGCACTGAATGTCAAGCCGGATTTTGTTGTTGGAAATCTTTTATTTCAGCAAGGATTGGTTCTTTTACTTTGGGAACATACCATTGAGCTAAATCCTATGATAATAGTAGCTCGATATACTTAGTCTTAAAATATTTTTTCTCTTTTTTGAATACTGCAGCCAATTCACAATTTACTTTCACTCTCTTCAATTTTTGCAACGAATCACTCACATAATCAATTGTTATTTTCTGAACTTTTATTTCTAAAAATTTCGCAACATTAATATGCTTGATATTTACTATCAAACTAGTCTTCAATCTATTTTTGTATATTGAGTCCAGTTCTGTAAAACATATATTAGTTTCGTTTCTTCTTCACAATTTGCATTTTACGTTTACGTGTAAAATTTTGAGGTCCTTAATAAACATCCTTAATGACCGTTGCACGTTACCAGGAACATGAGTTTGCATTTGCGAACGTATTACTTCAATTAATTTTTTGGCAAACATTCAGTAGATGAAAATGATCAGCCACGGAAGAATTTTTGTCAAGTAACTTGAACTTGTTCTCCAACATTTCCTTCTCGTGTAAGAAACGCGCTTTATAACCTATCAAAATTAGGTTAACGAATGTTAGAACTAAAAATCTTGCAACAAAGTTTCGAAAGAACGAATACTTGTAATGCTGATTAATACTTTTCTACAAAACTTTTCCTCATTATAGAAACAGTATATTCATTTATTTGTCCCTTTCAGAAAAAAATATTAGATCACGCATTCACATTTTCTACCTTTTGAATTTCTTTCATCATACATGAATTAAAGAATTTTTGATATCAATATTAATAGCTCTGAAAACTTTAAATTACAAAAGGAAACCAATTTCATCATTAAATTCAAAATTTTTACTTCTCAAATTATTCAACCCACATAAATTAGGAGCCCACGAAAGAAATTTTCCAATGTCAGTAACTCTCCAAATTTCCCAATCACGACTGTCTTTCCTAATTTATCACTGTCTCTCCTTCCCACGCAATTTATACTCTATCACATCTAAAAACTTCCCCTTCCACCAAGTGAGCCGAAAGTGAGGTATATGTTAAAATCCCATATGATCTCCCACCTTTCGCCAATTCATACTCCCATTATATCTAAAAACTTCCCCTTACACCAAGTGAGCCCGAAGTGAGGTATATATTAAAATCCCATAAAAATCCCCCACTACCATGTGAACCCATAGTGAGCTAGCCCTACTACTATTAGCGTTGCGTTTTAAGTGTTGGGCAAGAAAGTCCTCACTCTTTTGGTAGTGTTTGACCCGAACATTTGTCGATAGTGATATTGTTTTTTAATTGAAAAAGCAAAAGTAATTGAGCCTGAGAAAAGTATTGATTGCAACTATGCATGTAGTCTTAACTCAAAAAAGAACATAGTATATAATTAATAATAGCCGCTATGAATATTTTAAATATAACCCTGAGATTATATTTTTAGATGGTCTAAATTATGTATACGTAAATGATGGTAAGCTATGGGTACTATACTACAAATGTACATTAAACTATGAATTTTGATTATTATTTATGAAATCAACACTTTCTGTTCAGGAAAAATTTATTATAAAAAATTTCATTTTGTTCGTCTACTCATCCTTGCTTCAGACTTTTTGCAAGAAGACTTGTAAGATTTTTTTTACTAATAAATAAAAAACAATCTCAATTCTAAAATTTTTTTCAAAATTTAAGAGACAAATTCATGTCTATAAGAATTAAGCTAATAAAATTAATTATGTTATATTAATTATTGGATTTTTTTCAAATTTATTATTATAATGATGAAAACAACTTGGCAAATATTTCCTTAATTTATATCAGAAAAAGAGAACTTAAAAGAAATGTTTTAATACATGAAATCTTAGATGACAAATTAGTACTTTAAAAATTCAAAATTTTCTCAAACATTTCACCAAGATGGATTCAACATCTTAGTCTCTAAAAATTGAGCATGAAATATTATCTCCACATAGGCTTAAATTATACTTCAAAAATAACCTTTTTTTTAAAAATTACTACTTCGTCTGATTTTAAACGTGTCTTGCTTTGAAATACCAAAAACATGATGATCAATTTTTCAAAATTCAATTCATGATAAGTCAAGCAGAGAAATTGTATTACTCGAAATAAGCTAAATATTTTATTTAGTTTCTCTCGTTATACTTTTTCATTGAAAAACTATTTGCTTTTGTAGCATTATTATTCACTTTTTATAAAATTATTAATTGAAGCATTCAATTATAAATAAATGGCTTAAAATAGTTGCAGATAGTATTTTGGTACAATGCAAGATGCTGTTCACATAAAAGATTCGCGCTTTTAGTGTGCAGACTATTTAAATTTATTTTGACACAATTAATTAATAGTAACGATTTATAGTTGTTGAATACATAATTAAGAAAAACCAGAAAAACAATCTCAGTAAAGGTAAGAAAATTTCATACAAAATATGTAGTATTCGATTTTATTATATACAGATTATTTTCATTTACACAAGACAAAAGTCTGCAGACCTCGTCGACTAGAATCTTTACGATGGATATTATAGAAAAAAATTAAAGGAAAATACAACAGTCTAGAATGTACTTCTTTGGTACTATCGATTTTCTTTTCCATTTAAATATTCTTCGAATGGTAAATCTCTTTAGCACCAAATTTGAATCATTATCAATCTGTCAATTACACTAAAATAGAAGATAGCGTATTAAAAATAAATCAAGTTTTTTTTGCGGATACAAGTCAACAAACTAACCACAGTTCTGGAATATAATTTGAAAAAATGTATAAATGAACTATGAATTCCTTGAGTCACCAAATAGCATACTACAGAACTTACACTATTGTATGAAGAACTTGTAAAACAATTGTATGAAGAGCAGCAACAACTATTCTACATCTTGAATACGACTTGTTCGAAGTACTGGCGATCTTAATGCTAACTGCATAATGCTTACGGCTAAGCAGACAAAAAACTAAAATCACGCTATGAGATTCTACTTTTGAAGTGTATTATCGAGATACTTATGATTATATAATTGTATATAATTTAAAAACATTTTTATACAAATATTTTCATTAACATTAAATGATAATGTTCATACATCCAAATAAAATTTTCAATCATAACTGTTGATAAACATTATCAAAATAATAGTGCTTTGAGACAAAGTTTTTAGAAAAATGCTATAAAATTACACCTTAGAGGATTTCAATTTGAAGTCATTAGAAATTCCGATTATAATGCCACTTTTCCAATACTAATCTTGAAAATGCTGTTCAAAAATTACTTTTTGTTTCAATAAGGACATTTTGATTAATACTAGCAATCATGCCACAGCAAAACATTTGTTATCTTGAAATAATTTATAGCATATGATGTTAGCTTAAATAAATTGATGGAACAATCCTATGAGTCTAAAATACAGAGCTTTTTTATATGTATAAGATCTGATTAAATTAGGGACTTTGTAAATATTAAATAATACATTTTTATATATCACAAAGAAGTTTGATAAATAATTATATTCGGCAACTGCGCAGTAGTCTTTATTTTAATTCTAATTTTCATTGGAAGTGTGAGTGAATCATACAGGTTTGTTTAGTCTCAAATAACTTGTTCTTTTTCCGATCCAGTAAAGAATGCACGCTCGAGTAAAAGTAAGTAAACATATCACTATCTTTGTCTACAGAGATTAAAAACTAGCAGGACCGATTTCGAAAATTCATCAGTTTTAAACTCAACCTATTCGTTCAAAAAAGAAATAAGGGTTTAATACATACGAAATTAATGGACAACTTTTCGTCTTTTTTATCTTGTATTTCAAGAGATTAAATTTTTGCTTTAAACTAAAATTGGGTTTTAGTGAAATGATATTCGGTCCAGTCTCACAGTTAATCAGGTTCTTTGAAATTTTAATACTAATGATTTTGACAAATTTTGATAACCATTCCATTAACATGTGTATTTTATACTTTGTAAATTAATTCTATTTATTCTAAATAAATTAGCTTGATTCTGATAGCTCTTGAGTTTTATAATTATCACCTTTTTTAAATCATATTTATTTTTTGACGACAAAAGTATAATTAGGGGATCGTCAAAATACCGTTAATTTTATAGCTAGTTGAGAAGAAAATTTTAAATTTTAAATTTGGTTCATTCTGATAGGCCTGGCGTCCGGTTCCGGTGTAATTTTTTTATTAAAATTAGTTCTCTATTCTTGCATTAATTAAATTTAAATTTTTTATTCAACTGAATAATTCAAACTGTTTTTCTTTCACTTAATTTAACCAATCTGAATAAAACAGTAGTCAACACTGGATAATTAAGAAACTTAGAAGTTAAGTATTTTGAAATTGTAAGAAACATATTTAATGAAAATAAATAATTTTTAATATATATTAGAAACCAGACGATGTTATTCAATTAAATTTTCGTATTAATTGAAATTAATAAAAATCAGAATGATTTTCAAGGATTATTTAATTGAATTTTCTGTACTAGGTGCTTCATTTATTATGCTATGCAGGTCAAGAACTAGAAATAAAGAGAAACTTCAATCATAAATGCATACAAGTTGTAGCAGGTTGTCGAAAAATTGTGGAAATTTCAGCAAGTAAGACTTTGAAACCATCTTGTTTTGGAATATAGCTACTAATGTTAACAGTTAAAAATATTTGAATGCAATATGTAGAAAAGATTTATCCACAAACGGATATATCCAGAAAACATATTATGGAACAACAAGAATATATATAAATCAAAAATATACAATTTACCATTTTATTATTTTGAAAAATAAAACGCAAAATAAGAAAACCTTGAAACAAAGAAATAAGTGAAGTATTATAGGGCTTTACAATAAAAGTAATATAAACTCGAATAATTTTCATCAAATAAAACATAAATTTTGTAAAAATTTGCGGACATAAGGAGAAAAATGTAAATTAATGATTCATTTTTAACTCAATTCAATAATATCCACTCATAAGGTAACGTAAATGAAACATAAATAATTATTACTTTTTACATAAAAATTATTTCATTAAGCTAATGCAGAAAGGAAATGAACAGAATTTACGAGTTATTAATGTAAGTTGTAATATTTTCATGTAATGTATTTGAAAAAAAATTCTATGTGAAAAGCAACATTTATTGATATTGTATGTACGTAACTTTGAAAGTTGATATTATTAACTTAATTAAGAAAAATCATTAATTTATATTTTTTTCAATTATACCAAAAATTTTTTACAAAATTCATGTTTCATCGGATTAAAATTATTAGTGTTTATATTATAAACACTAATAGTACACATATTTCATTATAAAGTCATAAAATATATGAGATATTTTATATTCCGAGTTTTTTTCATTAAAAGTTTTATTTTAAGGAATAATAAAACATTAAATTTTATATTTTCGACTGATATTTATTTTTATTTATCAACGAGTTGAGTTTCTGTTAATGTGCATAGTCGAAATATAAAATATTTTTTTTCTCTAGTCTAAACTTTTTATTGTCTGATTTTTTCGGGTTTTATCAACTATTTTTTAGAAATATTCGAAATCGTATGAATGTAAATGCTAACGACTGAAGCTAAGTTAATATAATCTTTCTAGAAACATTCAGTGAATAATTTAAAAAATTTGAATCAAATTAGCTACTGCTGCGCCATCTTTGAATAACATCAAATTTAATGTTTGGAGCTGTTATAGGTGCTCCATTAAACCATCCCTTATGACCGGTTTGACATGGAAACGGTGTTTCATGTCTTTTTTTCTAACTTTTCTACAAATGGGGCTGATAGAGATCAATAAAAAGACGACGTATGGCAAATATACGATTTTTATTGATTTTTGAGGAATCATATCTCGCGCGCGGGTGGACCAAAATTAATATTTTTATTGAAGTCTAATCTACGCTACTAGCAATATTAGATAATTTAATTTTTCTAACATTTTCAATTTTTTATCTTTATTCAAACTTAAAAAATCAGTATTTGTTCGTGTATGAAAAGAGACACGGTAGTGCTGGTAGCACAAGAAAATTTTTTAAATTCGTTTTCTTCGTAGCTTGCCAGAGACCCTACCGAATGACGTTGTTTCGATGTGAAATATAAAAGATAGATCATGCCACGACGTGATGTTATTACTCAACGTTAATCTAACGTTGTTACCATCGTAAAGTATGTTAATATTTCGCAAATTTTTCTGAGACATTATTAATGTATGTGCAAGGAATCGACATGTGGCTATTTATGCCGGGGAACTCAAAATAGAACAAAATTCATTAAAAAAATACTTCTTAAGAAATACATATATCATTAATGAAAAAAAGCAATTGTGATCGATATCAATCGCTTTTTAGAGAACTAATGAATGACAACATAACAGACCACCTATTTTCGCTTTTCGGTAATGACAGTGGAAATTATTTAAAAAACCTTCAACGAAAAATCAGTTGTCCAAAGTTTGATTTTCCTGAACTAAATCAATTAATCTTACTTTATTATTGACTAAAATTTGTGTTCAAGTTACACTACAATTAGAAAATTACATTTTTTCATTTATTAATATCTCAAAAACTACTTCCAGCATTACCAGTAGTAAAAAAGTATAACACTAGTTTTAAATTTAAATGATTTTCAGCTCAGAATACGTTCAAAACGATTTCCTCTGAATTTAAGAGGAAACTAATGTAAAATCTAATAATTTGTTTAAATTCAATTTTTTATAAAAAATAATTCAGTGTCTGTGTTTGATTGATATAATGTAATGAAATTATTGACTGCTTAGTACTAAAAATGAAATAATGATGAAAATTATTTAATATTTTACAATGAGAGATATAATTTTAAACATAATTTGAATATACTCAATATAGAGAAAAAGTGAACTTTTTCGTTCAGCTTCACGTTTAATTTGGTTAAGTTTATCTTTTAAATTTATTAAATAATTATCGAGTCTTATCAAAACACATGAATAACAAAATAACAGATCTGTTTTATGACTATTTCTAAACTTAAGTTCCGCGGAAATGTATAAATTTGGAATTCCTCTAGAATTTGAAATTTCTTATTTTGATTTTAAAAGAATAGTTTTAGGTTCAAACTGAAGACATTTTAGAGAAAAATCGTTTAAGCTTTAGCGGATAATTTTTCTGAGTGTAACTGTAATATTTAGATCAAACAATATATCGAGTAAAATTATGTTTAATAAATTATGTGATTGTAACAAAACTTAACCAAAATACACATATATATGTTTAAGTACATTTTCTCATAATTTTCATGAAATTGTGTACGTTTTTTTTCTTAAACGATATATTAATAAGATTAATTTTGAGAAAAAGTTTATAAAAAGATTATTATATTCAAGACAGAGTATGCATATTTTAAATTTTTTGGTTCATAAATCTCTTTAATTTGCTTTATTTCAAAATGTGAATAATATTGATTGATATCCATTGATATTATAATGCAAAGATATAAATAAAACTTTGTGCTTTTTTCGGGCGAAAAATACAAATTAGTTTATGCATTATTACATTTGCCATTTCTGGAAGATATAATACTTAATAATATGTCTATAAAGATAAAGATTAATATAAATATTAATCTTTATCTTGAAACCAATCAATAAGATGTTTAATTGTTTTTATCTCCTTTGACTCTGACAATATACAGGTATATATTATATCATTAATTAATATGAAACAATTCGGAAAGTGTCAATTTGAAAATACAATTTTTTAGAGATAGCTTCAATAAACTTTAGCTACGATTAGATACTTCATCCTTGAATACTGTATTTGTTAAAAATCACAACAATGTTATTGTTTTGTCGATTTTAATAAAATTTTCTATTTTATATTTTCCTTCTTTTAGTTAGCCGTAACAAGCTTCAAACATCTACATGTTTTGATCTCGAAGAAGAGAAGCTTAATATAATTGAAACATTAAACGAAGTTACCAAGTGAAGTTCGATCTTAATTATATTGAGCTCCTCTTCTGAGATTATCAAAACCCCACCCAAAAATTTGACCCATTTACGAACATTTTTGTTTTTTCTTATCCTGATCATCTGTTGTTACGGCATTACTTTAAAATGAATGAACATGGCGGTTGAGCGGGAAGATGAGATGGTCGGCGTATCGACAGTGGCGACGTAGCGACGGTGGCGCCAGACTTGTGGCGCGATTTTTTAATTTATACTATAAACTATGTGACTAATTGGCATGGAATTGGAGGACTACAAGTTTTGATCTCGAAGAAGAGGAGCTTAATATAATTATTCGAGAAGTTACAACAAATTTCATTGTAAGAAATGGATATCACCTCTTAGATTAATTATTTCAAAAATATTCTGCGAGTCGTTCAGTATGAGAATTTGAAAAATTTGATATATTTTGAAATTCAAATTAAAAATATATATGTTTTGAATCTAACATATCTTATTATTCATTAATTTTCTTGTAGCTGACAAAAAATGATATTTCAAAATATTAGTGGACTTTCTTTCTGTAGCCTTTTACCTACACTGCACACGTATATTTAATGAAATTGATTTATTTATTTTCTTCCTACCATTTAAGCCACATGTTGAACTGTACGACTGTACATTCGTAAAAATATATAAAGCTTATAATAACCAAAAATATGAACTGTATATTTGCTTTGCTCTTTTTTTCCTACGTAAGAATTCAGTTTTTTTAGTATTCATAGCTT